>JAJHUR010089606.1:0-64314 GCA_027495735.1 Lutjanus campechanus
TGCTCAGCTGTGACAGCAGGACTGCAGAAACCCCACAAACGGATGACCCTGTAAGCGCTCAGAAACTGATTATTGTATTGATCAGTGAAGTACAGATTATATCTTTTGGATTTGTTTTAGTATTTGTCTCTCTTCTTACCCTCTCAGAGCCTCAGCACAGCCTTGCAGTCGCGGTGTAAACCCTGTGAACTGGACTTTGAGATGGGTAAGGACAATTTTAGACCACTGCATAATCCAAATATGCTCAAAACATACCTAAATATTTAATGTGGGATACTGCAGGAGACTGGTGATTTTATATGGAACAGATAGAGTGCAGGAGCAGAGGCCAGAGGTTAACATCCCTTCACTTAAAACATAGTTCAGTCCTTTCATTCTAAGCTTGATGTGTGCAGCATCTGGACACTGAGATATCCTCAAAATACACAAACTGCCAGCAGGGACACAGTAGCCATTGGTCTGCATGGCAGATATATGTATGTGTGTTTACATGGTCAGATATGAAGCATTTATTTGAAAGGCTTGCATTAAAGGCCTTGAATGAATAGCAAAGTGAACATCTGTAATGACAGTCTATTTTCAAGTCTTCCTCTGATCGCAGGAAGCACTTCTCTTTAATAGATGACTCATGCTGCTACTTGTTGACAAGAACATGGTCCAATGTTCCCAGAGGAGTTGAACTGAAAAGCCTCCCACTCACATTAGCCATTTTAGGGTTCAATCAAGGACCAGGTAATCAAATGAGGTAAATACCAAATTCTTGTCCTTTTTGTTATCTTTCCAATCTGTAGACATTTGGCAAGGCCTGAATACAATCACTGTGCAGCCTTGTGTGCGGCCATTTGAGAAACAGCAAAGTGAAAATATATAAAGACCGATTTGGCCTTTAAAGCAAAGTCATTCAGAACTATGGTAATCAGATTTTGCACGGAGGCATCACTCAGTGTTGCACTGATTTCATCGCTAAAAACATTTCCTGTAGTGCAAAGGCTGTCCAAGGTAAGAAAGGACTGTGGAAAATGCAAGACTAAAGAATACTTCACTATTTTATACAGATGAACGCATGAAGTCAGCAACAATTAACTGATTATACTGACCTGCATTCCAGCGTATCCAGTAATGAGCTGTAAAGAAAAAATTGCAGTTTGTTTCAGAGTGTAACAACAAAGCACGTCTGTCTAGATTTTATGCTCTTGATTTTAAACCTCGATCCATGATCATACTTGTTCTTTTATGTTACGGTTTATCACAAACTATTCTCACAAGACTATGAGAGACAAATAAACAATATGGTAAAGTGCACCACAAAAGTCAGGTTCTTACTAATTTTGAAACAAAATTTTTGATCGTGCAGCTGGAAAACCTTGGAAGTTAAACCTGTACTAATTTCTGTCCACTTTGGTGAAGTGGAAACAAACTGTGCACACAACACTAGCATTTTATCACCTTTCATGTAGGGCTGTTACAATAACAGCAAAATACCGGACCATTGAAAATCCAACCACAGCTACCATTATGTTCATGTTCTTCCTTTTTTCCCTTCTTGTTTTAAACTTCAGTGCATTTTAAATGAATAAATTGAGGCCAGACCTGACCTCAAACGTGGAACCTGTAAGTTTAGCAATGTTTTGTGTTGTTTTACTGTTTATTTAATCGGTTAACCTGTTGACTTTAGCGTTACCATGTTAGCATGTTGTGCGACTAGTGTGGCTACTACCACAGGCTGGGGCAAAGTTGGATTAATGTTGTAATATTGAGGTACAGTCAAAAGAAACTATGACAGCTAAAGCCAGCTAAATAATGAGGGTAATAGGTTGAATACCTGTAAATAATTTATTTGATGCTTTCTGTTAATGTTTATAAACCATGTTTTAATACAGAACGCATGTCAAATATTCACTCTGCTTTGCTCTGGTTTGGTCTCAACCAACTCATGGGGGAAATGTTTGACTCTTTAGCTACTAAATGTTCACCAGCTAGTTGTTAATTTTGTGTGTCTGCTATTTAGTGCAGGGTAGGTAGCGGACAGTGTTCTGAAAACATCTGCATAGTCTGGAAATGACACTAATGAGTGCAGTGAGAGTAAATCAGTAAAAGTAGCTGGCCAGAAAAACAAAACGAGGAGCTGAAAGACACTTAAATGCTATTTAGACCTGAGGGGAGCATCCAAGTTGAGTCATGCGTCTCTGTGGGTTCATCACTTTGATCTATTCTGAATTTGTGACGGGAAAAAGTAACCCATTTTTGATATTGTATGCACACTTATAATTGCCAGAATGTGGTCAAAAGGAACTAGTTTGAATGATGTGTTAGAAGTGTTTATAGCTGTTCAGAATGGGCACACCTGAAGGCAGAGAGGAGAAGGGGCGGAGACGTTATAATCATAGTGTTGCCCTCAGTTGTTCACACAAAAAGGGACAGCGTGTACTGTTCTCTCATCTTCAGGCCACCAGTGCCCTTATTTTTACAGACATTACTAAAGCATGAAAGGAACATCAACATGCACTTTTGAAAGGGGTGCAGTTCAAACATATATCACATATTGTGCTGAATGTTGTGCTAAGATCACATTACAGAGGGCACAGCTACAGAGGGGAGAGGTTATAATCACTTTCGTAGAAGAGGTCCTAATATTAGAAAGGAGTTTCTTAATGAGTTTGGCAGAGACAGGGTTGAACAGACAGGATGTCTGATTCTAAACAGGGACTGGAACCCTCTAACGTACCCTCACCACACTAAATCAGATATGGAAGTGTCCCAAGAGGCGACCAAATCAAAGCCATTACCACTGCTATGGGTCGTTTAAAAGCACAAAAACAGAATGTGTTCGTAAACAACTGAGATGACCATAGGAAGAGGTCCAGGAAATCGCAACCTTTGAGCTCGAACATTGGGAAAGCATAGTTCATATTTAGTTTGATTCATTTGTATTACAGCCTAATCTAAATGTACAGTTTTGTTTTGTTGCTATCAAAGTATTTAAGCCTCTAGACCTCAAAGCATGCCGAGGCACCAGCTCTATATTTGACTGTAGTGCCAGGGAGTGCTCGTCATTTTAAAATGATTCCTAGTGTCAGTCATTCCCAAAGTGTTACTGTTTCCACCCGGACAATACAGCTACACCAAACCAGACTTCCTTAAAAGAATTTCCATTTCTAAAGGAAAGTGTTACAGGAAAGGGGCACGCATTTTGTAAAATCAGTTGTGTCAATTGTCTTTTAGGGGCAGGGGCAAAAAATAAGTTCACTCTGGGGACACATTATTCTGTTTTCCTTCCTGAGAATTAAAAGTAAAATTAAAAGCATTCAACATAAGAATGCTAATGCAGTGTCATTATTATTGTACCATTTTCATTCTTTAAAAGTTACCAGAATGCAGCACATAAAGTCCCTATTTTTGAGATCTAAATGTTGGCATGTATGCCTGTACCATAATCATAAAAGCATAAACAAATGGGTAAAGAAAATTCAACATATAGATGAAACACTAACACAAGTAGAGATATCAAACGCCCCACTAGATAAAGTGCTTCAAGTGTTTTAAAAACATCTGACCTATTGCACAATCATTCAAGTTGCTGAGATGTCTGCAGTGATGTGTTTGCAGTGTCGAGGAGGTGGACAGCTTCAGGATAAGTGCTGGTCTGGAACCTGGTCTTTATGTTTCTTTATCCGTCTTCTGTGAGAGAAAAAAAGAAGATTAAAAAGGTTGTTAGATGGTTGAGAGGGGTCCTTTAGAACTTTAAGGTCTTTCTTTTGTAATCTGGCCTTATTAGATTTCCCCTCACATCCAATAACTCTGGATGCATCACTTTATCAAACTGTCTCCTGTCCTCAGCTGACATTTTGCCACACCACACAGCTATTGTGTAGTGAAGATTGTGAGGATGTTCTCCATTGATACTCTGTAAAACTGCACCATATTTTTTCAGTTTTCTTAAAAAGAAAAGCCTCTGGTGTGCTTTCTTGAGAAGATTAGTTATGTTACCCTCCTATTTCAAGGAGGAGGAGATTGTTACTTGCAGGAATTTGTAGTTGCCAACTTATTTTTCATTGTTGTTGCTGACGAAGGGTAGTTGGTCCCCACAGCTCGAGCGAAAGACCAGAACTAATTCTTGTTTCCTGTTTTGGAGGCATTTAGTTCCAAGTTGTTTGCATTACACCAGTTCACCAGGAATAGAACCTCACTCCTGTTCGCTGTTTTCATCGTTGATTAAACCTACAACTGTGGTGTCGTCAGCAAATTTAAACAAACATACTGGAAGTGGGAAATACAGTTATTTGTGTGGAACCGGTAGAGGGGTGGGGAGAGTACATATCCCTGTGGGACCCTAGTGCTAATGCTTAAGGAAGAAGTCAACGACCCCTCAATTCCCGTATGAAGGAGTTTGTCATACTGCCTGGATAGAGGCTTCTGGTTGTTATTACAGAGAGGTGCTTAACTCAAGTAGAATAAGCACACGGATATTTTTGGCTACACTGCTTCAGTTTTTTTGTTCAGAGAAACAATGAGTCATAATTTGCAGGAAGAGACGAGCCACCAAACCACCCGAAAAGATGCCAGCTACTAAAGTCAGGATGGCTAGCATCATCTCTCCTGGCAGACCTGGAGAAGCTGAGCACTATGTTGGTCACTGGCATCAAAAATACACCCTAGGATGCCCCCGCTCCATTTACAGACTCAGTCAGTTACTATTATTATTATCCTTTATTTAGCCAGTGAAACCCACGGAGACTGAGGTCTCATTTTGAATGTTGCCCTGGTTACATACAATAAATTTAGAATAATAAAACAATATAAAACGATAAAACAAACAAACAAAGATTTAAAACAATAAAGACAATTAAACACTGATACAAAAATGCCCACCATCAGTCAATCAGTAATTTCAGTTAAAATCTAAATATAACATTCATATCCTTCATCGTCAAACCAATGTAACAAATCTTTGAATGTGCCCAAGGAGACGAGGGCATTTAACATAGTCTCCTGAAACTTATTTCAGGCTCTTGGCACACAATAGCTCAAAGCAGTTTTTCCCAGTTCAGTTTTAACTTAAACTACACAAAACTATGAAGAACCGTGACAGCCTTGTCGCTGATCTTGAGGAAGCTTTATCAAGCTACAGCACCAGAAAGAAACGTGTACCTCTCCAAAAGACAGTAATAACACTGATACAGTGGACGATCTTGAAAACAGGTCAAGATGCTGCAAATTGAGAGTTATCCATTATTATTGAAATTCATGTCAGTTTTTTGAAGCAAGTTGTTCCCACTCTTACCGATTCTGGATGAGGCGCTCTGTCTTGGTGCACCACACTCTGGACGCAACTCCAAACCTAGACCCATGATAGTGAACTTTCAATATTCATCCAGCCGGTTCTCATCCCAACTTGTCAAATACTGATGTTTTTGTCACCGTCCCTCAGTGTCTCATACTGATGCACAAGATGCCCCTTGGTGGCCATATGAGACGCTGACAGAAAGCCTGTTTTAAGATGTGGTTTATGTAGGGAGGCACAAAAACTACTTGGGTAGGTTTAGGATAAGACCATGTTTGGGGTTTCAAGACAAAAAGTCACGTGATGCGTGTGACAAAGCGTTATGTACCTTAAAATTTAAATAACAATTTTGTTTTCACATGGGACACGAATCCCGGCCTCCTTTGTGAAAGTCCTGTGTTTGTATTAGCCATGTATCCACCTCACCTCCTCCATATGCAGACTTTTACCTCTTAATACGCTGTAAAAGACTCGGTGCTTCCCATACAGCCTTGGATGGGTATTAACAAATTGTTTAACAAACAAAATTTTAACAAAACCTACTGTTTCCACTACTTGATTGCTATTGAAATGTGTAGCAAACGAGTAGTGTTTTGTGTAGCGCTGTAGTGCTCAGGAGAAATGAGTGGAGTTCTGGGATGTATGATAACTGATGACTCCTGCTTCAGTGTTACAACATAAAAACTACTCATCTCTAATTATTAACTACTTCTGTATGTGTAGTGTTGTGTTACTACTGATCACATTTCTTTTCATTTCTACACAAAACCGCTTTTTAATTTCTGTTGAAAAAGGACACATTTACCACTATTTGCCTATTCAGTATCATGCTATATTAAAGTCCATATAATTTATTCTTATCAGAGTAGAATGAGCTTACACATGCTTTATTTCAACAAGTGTCGGTATGTGACGTGTCGGGAATGAGAACGAGCTGTATTATCAGTACAAAGAGCGTGCTCTGAGAAAGAGTCGAGATAAACTCAACTGATGTGGGGAATGAGTCATCTTATACCTGAACTACAGCGTCACTATCAACAAAAAGCGAGTGACCTTAAAATCATTTACGGCTCTTTTCTACCAGAAAGGACTGAAGTTTCCCATGATTCTTCCTACTGTGCCGAAGGTGGACTATAAGGGGAAATTCATTCTTTCATTTCGGTTCATTCAACACTGCAGACAAGGCACAAAAATTCTATGACAGGATGTTGATGAATCATAAGTAACTCATACTGACCTAACAGATGGAACAAATACCGCCTGGATGCAAGAATAGTATTAAAAGTTTGTAAAGGTTTGTTGTAATCGACACACACAGTCTTCACACAGGTGTCAGAGGCCTCCAGGTGTTAAAAAATAAAGTGCAGGCACAACGAAACTGCATCATCAACAGAAGTGTTTGCTCTATATACAAACTGATAAGACGCTGGGACAACACTTGAGAGACGATTACATAATAAAAGGTCGAGGCGTTCAAAGATTTTCATGATAGCAGCTGTCAAAGCAACAGGTCTGTAGTCACTCAGACACGGTACACAGTCAGCACTGGCATTTGAACAGCTGACTTACAATGGAGAAACACCCTCAGTCTTGTGGGTTAGTTCAAAGCCACTACATACTGCAGCAGCATACATACAGACAAAATTGCATTTAAAAATATGTATTGTAAAATTCCATATATTTTAAATGATGCATGTATATTGCCATGAAACTTTGTGATTAAATATGTGCTAATAAGCATGTATTTCCTAAAATCAGATTTTTCTCTTAAGAAGACAGACTATAGAAGCAAAATAGTCCAAAATCTCAAAATTCATTCATGTTTTTGCCTGAAGTGATTTGCCTTAAATAAAGACCTTTCTGACAGTGTCAAACA
Source organism: Lutjanus campechanus (assembly GCA_027495735.1). Taxonomy (NCBI): domain Eukaryota; kingdom Metazoa; phylum Chordata; class Actinopteri; order Lutjaniformes; family Lutjanidae; genus Lutjanus; species Lutjanus campechanus. The sequence goes on from JAJHUR010089606.1 coordinate 7,158, forward strand.
AAACTAAACATTATTATTTTTGTAAATGTAGATACTATATGGCTGAGCCGTGGTATTGGATTTCATTTTACATGTGTGCTTAATAAAGTGGCCACTGGTAAAGATTCCCAACCGGGCAAACTGATGGACTTTCTCATTATTGGAGATTAATAAGTCATTCAAAGGATTCTCACGTCTCTCGCCCTGCAGCGTTCTCAGAGGCCTAAACTGTTCCTGGGGAGCACGAGCTGCAATATTTTTTATATCACTTCCTAGAGTGATAAAATGCCTCAGAGCGATGTTCATAAATGTCAGTCATGCCCCAGCAGAGGACTGCACTGCTGAATTAATATTATATGTCAAACAATGCTCCATCCAATTTTATGGCTCTATTCCCGTTTGCACACGCAGTCATGAGCCTGCAGTCATGTCGACCTGTCCTGGCCTGCACGCTGAAACCAGACTACACACTAACTGAGCTGTCTGGTATCTAATAGGATGTTTAATGGATGGCAGCTTGAAATTCTCTGCAAATCAGAAGATTTCCTAACATTTTAGCAAGTAATACCTTTGTTTTTACACATAACATATTCCTATTAAATGATCTCAGCTGTAAGAAGGGGACTTGATGGGGCGGGGACTTCATGAACTTTAAACTTTTGTTTTATTCTTATCGGAAGTAATGACATAATATGATTATTTGATGATAATTACATTTATGGCTGTAACTAATTACTTTTATTAATCCGCAGTGTGTTTATTTTATTTTATTTTGTAGGAAAAAAATTACTCACTTTCTCAGATACCAAAGTTATGTCTTCACATTGTTGGCTTTGTCTGACAAACAGTTCAAAATCCAAATACATTTGAATTACAGAGGAAAGCATCACATCCTCACACTTTAGAAGGTGGATCTAGAGGATGGTGGGGTGGGTGGGGGGGGTATTCTTAACAGACAACAGTTATTATTAATTAATAGTTGGCAGTTAATTTTATGTTAATCAACTAATCATTTAATCAACTGCTTATTGTAGCCCTAGTTAATAGACTTATTGGGTATTATGTAGATTTGGATGTCAGGTTGCCTGGCAACCTTCCAACAAGACGAAGCATATTGGATATGCATGGAGAAGCCCACTAAAACTCAATATATCTATGTTGTATGACCTTTCGTGATGAAATTCCTCTGCTAAATGAAAGCACACACTGCAGAGAACAACATACTGACTGATTTTTCCAAATGTTTACTTGCTGTTGGTCTCCAAATAGTAACCAAAGATGATTATTGGCATATTTAACAGGGTACTACTTACATTGTTGTATTGGTAGGCTATAAACTATTTTTAAAAAAAGGCATTTTATAGCTATCAAAAACTTTTAGAAAAACTTTTAACAACAAACTGGATCATCAGGAAATAATAATGTTAACTATCAGGCTCAAAGTTAATTTATTTTAGGTTATTATCACAGTTTGGCTAACTTAAGTAACATTACTCAATCACTGAGCATAAGAAGCTCCAGTCTGTTATAAATGTAGCATAACATTAACGTAACTTGTTGTACAAGTACATCTTTAAATTAGCTTACAAATGAGGAGAAATGTACCTGGAGACATCATGAAACAGTGTAACCTGGCCACTCACCATTACACTAACTGCGCCAAGAGCTTTCGAGCTACAATGAGACGTCATGTCCCTTCTTTATATTTTAGTTTCCTAGCAAGACTCCAGGAAGTTATCACTCCCGGCCAAGAAACAGTCTGGCACATAACCACAACTTGTAATTTTTACACTTCGGCTTTTTGCAAAGATGAATTGTGTGCTGTTTGGCGAGCTTTATAGGTGACTGTTTTGCAGAGTTTGTTATCTTTGGGCAGAGCCAGGTTAGCTGTTTCCCTCCATTTCCAGTTTGTATGCTAAGCTAAGCTAACTGACTGGGTTCATATTTAAAGGAAAAGTATGAGAGTGGTATGAATTTTCTCATCTTTCTTTTAGAAAGAAAACAAATGAGTAGCAATGCATGCAATATTGGCTCGTCATCTGTATCAGCGGATAAAAATTGATGGATGGTGGATGATGATGGAGGAGCCAAGTCATGTTCCTTCGACACTACAAATGTAATTGCCCTTTTAAGAGCTGTCATATTGATCATTACAATGAATTTGTGAAGAACAAAGAAAAACAGGCACCACTGAATTAGTTATGCATATATCAGTCTCTGCAATTGGCCAAAATGAGTTGCAAAACATCAGATACTGACAAAAAACCAGTGTAGTGCATGGTTGTGTTAAGGTTCGGGGAATTGTGAGGACACAAATAGTGATATGGGATGCATTTTAATAGTGTGTGCTGGGAAATTCAGTCTCCAACATGCACCTGTTTATATCAACAAGTGTTTAAAATGTTAATGTATGGAAATATAAAGCTAATATTTCAAGCGTTTATGCTCCTTCTGACAGAAATTGTTGGTGAAACAAACACACAAGTCAAACTTGACAACTACCATTGAATGTTGCTTGTGTTTGTCTCGTGTGATGGCCACTCTGTGGGGCCTCTCAGTTCCCAGCTTTATTTTATGATGCCAGATGGTCGGCCTTATACACAATGCAGCGCCCTGTCCATCATGTCCTGCACACTGATACCTAAGCTGGTGGTGGGAACTGGATGTGTCGTCCAGATGAAAGTAGCAGCTCATTGCTCAGTGACTGTTGTTTTAACTGGTCTCCAGAGCCCAGAGCCTCTCTTTCAGTGCTGCATTCAAAGACTCGCTTCTCTTTTCAGTTCCTTCTGCCATCTTCACGAGATGTTTTGATTCTCTTGCCATCTGCTGTCAGAGTTGGAACAAATGTATATCAGCAGGCATAGTGGGAGCCCTTTTTGCCTTCTAAAAGTTATTTTCCTTTAATCACATTTAAAAACAGAGGATGTTTTGGGTGTTACAGTTGATAGACACTAACATTATCTCTGACCTTGGACTCAAACCACAACACTGTGCTTGTTCCCTCAAGCAGGAATCTGAAAGTACATCTACCCGCAGCATAATCTGTGTCTCTTTTTTTAATTTCCTGAAACTGTCAGCTCAAGCAGCAACATGAAATCCTATCTGCTATGTTAAGGCCAAGGTTAAGACCACTGAACGTCACCTTTATCAGACCGTTCCATGTTCATTATTAGAACATTTCTGATTGAAGCGATTAGAAGATAAATGTATAAATACAAGGCTATTTAGTCTGAGCACTGAAGGACTGTTTTGCAATACTGACTAACGTAGACTTTAGGAGATTTGCACACTCAAGCAGCAGAAGTACCAGTACCAGTGTAGGAAGCAGCAAAATGTATTTTAGACACCTACAAAAGGCCCACAGCGGTACTCCTGCTGCTTATCCAAACTGGGGATGTGTCGACCACCATCTACTGTAGGTAATATGGATGGATGAGTACCTCATAGAGCCACACTTCAAAAACATTACATTCTTCTGGCTACTTAAATATTCCCTTAAATCACCTTTGAAGTAAACTAAAACCAGTTGCAAGTCAGTAATCTTTTTTTTATGCTATGAGACGTCTATGAAAATGACCTGTGTTGATAAACATCACAACAGAATGACGCACAAGTTCAAAATAACACCACACCAGACTCAATCTTTCATCGATCACCTACAACAGATCTGATGTTAGACTAACACGCATTAATTTCATGGTGTGCTATAATTTTACAGTGAGAGTTGAATATTTACAGACACATTTATTCATGTAGGAAAGCTGCAGAATAAGTCAATAAGATGGATCACAGTGTCGTTCCAACAATGTATCTCACAATCTGCCTGAAAATGTAACAGCGGACCAGTGACGGGGATAGATGGGTATCTACCAGGAAATTCAATTTGCAGCCAGATCTTATGGCCCCCTCATGTAATTCAAATTGACACTTTGAGACCTTCGCTGTGTGTTGATGACGAATTTGAAATGCAAGTGAGAAATAGCTGGACAGATCCTCGGTGTCGCAGTAGAGCGAAGAACAGGACAGAGTGTGTTCTGTGCGCTGCGTGAGGACATCCTGGGACTATCAGTAGCAGAGTTAATTAGGACTGATGTTCTTACCAATATGAAATATTACAGACAGCACATATCCTACATGTTTTAATGTGGTGCATGTGCTGACAACTGTTATTTTTCATCGCAAAGCAATCTGCTAAAGCAAAGCTAAAGGGTCAAATTCCCCCCAACACGTTTTCAACAGTGTCATGTGTTGAACACTTGTCCTGAGGCTAACAAGAAGCTGCAGAAACTAATATAGCTATTAAAGATATTTATAGAGTAGATGAGAAAACAAGATAAGTCTACAGTCATGCTAGAGGCTCTGTGAGGCTGATTCAACTGAATGTCAGCACGCTGGCATGCTAACAATGGCAACGCTAATATGCTATTTACCACGTAATGCTAAAACAGCATCATTTGACATGTTAATGTCAAATGACATGCTAATATTTGGTGATTAGCATTAAACACCAAGCGCAGTTGAGGCTGATGGGAATGACATTAATCTTGCAAGTGTGTGGTTATAAACTAAAGTACTGAAATTCAAATTTTGACCTGATTGTGGTGCTAGAGGGAAAGTTAAGCAATCACCCAGTGTTACTGCAATTCATCTTGAGGGGAACATGAGTGTATATATCAAATTGCATGACAATCTATCCAATTACTGAGATATTTCATTCATAACCAATGTCAGCCTCATGGTGGCACTAGAGGAAAAGAAAGATGATCACCAAAGGTCATCAGGATTCATCCTCTGGGTACCATGAATGTCTGCACAAAATATTGTGTCAATCCATCAGGTAGATATTGAGCTAATAAGTGAAAATATTGACTGGTAGCGATAAGTGAAAATTCATGGGATCAGTAAAGTAACTGAATTTCATCCCCTGGACTCCTCAATGAATTGAACATAGACACACAAGACTTTGCCGTAAAATGTAACAAGTAGATTTATGTTTTGCCACCGGTCAGAGTCTCTATTTGGGCTAATTGGGCAGTTAATCAGTTTTCTGTCCTGTTATTGTTATGCAGTGAATATAATATGAAATCTCCATAAAATATCTCGCTTAGTCGGGGGACATCAATTTACTCAATGATTGAAAGGAGGTCCCTTAAGGAAACAGTTTGGGAACCACTACAATACCCATGATATTTGACAGCTGTTGCCACGGAGACAAGACCAGTCAGAGGCAGGAATCAGACCAAATTCAAAACGCTGCGTCGTTACAGTCGAGAACAAAACACGACACCACTGCCACTGAATTCACCCACAGTTGACCCAGAATTCACATAAAAGTGAGTGGATGTAAGCTGCAAATTCTGTCAACAATTTTAATGTATGAATGTGTGTGCGTATGTGTTTGTAGATGTTGTTATTTAAGAGATGGATCCTCCCCTTGTCATTTAGATTTTTTTTTTTAGCATTGCTTTTTTTTATTTTCACTATTATTTTTCAGTTTATTTTGTATTTTACTCTCTTTACAGTGTGCGTTTTGGCCCATATATATGTTTGTGTTCTCTAAAACATTTCTACCCCAAGAAAAATAACATTTAATAGTCTTGACCATGAGGGTTCATTGTGTTTTTGCCATGTTTTTTATGAGAGAGAACAGATTACGACTCTTGTCATTGCTGTCCAAATAAATAAATCCCTACTGAACAGAGAGAACAGTAGTGGAAATTGATCTTGAGGCCAAGTCAGCCATATGAAATTATCATCCATTGTGGTTTTGTAACTGTATTATTAATGTCAAAAGGAAAAGCTCATACTGGGACAGAATGTCTTTCCCATTCTCTGACTGATGGTATGACAGGGTAACACAGTGGGCGCGCTCTCCTCAGCCATTTACCCATCCAATCTCTGTGAATTATTTCCTCCCTCACAGGGACAGCGTCGTGGCAAACACATCAAACAAGATTACACTTATAGAGCAAGGGTATGTTTACTCCCCACGGAGACATATTTAATTTGCCTGTTGCCCTGGCAACATGAGTCTCACAAAGAGTGGCTGTGGAGTTGCCTGTAATTATAGAACAGGCCTCTTCATCAGAGGCTTTAATCTGAAAAATGAATACACTCAGGCTGTCATGCAGGCCCTGTGGCAACTCACACATGGCCTTGGACACCATCGAAAAATAGCAGCCACAGGAATAAGGACTCATTATTGCTCTTGATCCCGTGAACTTGTGAAATGAGCATTAAGTGCAATTTTAAAATAATGGGGAAAAGGGCAATTGATGTCACTATTTGCTGGAGCGTAATATAAATACAAGACATATATTTTGACAAGAGAAAAGAAAATGAGCAAGTGAAAGGTCGCTGGGTTTGATGGTCAAGTGCTGTATGTCGACTTAGAAAAGCAGCCCAGTGCATTTGTCTCACGTTGGGGGGAAAATTAATAATTCATTCCAGGAGAGGCATTCCCTGTATGGGCACTTAGAAGAAGAAAACTATCATGAAGAAACTGCATACAGTGAATAACAAGGAGGAGTGAGCCTGACCTCACTGACAAACTTCTGGAAAAGTGAATTTCATCAATAAATGTTTCTAAAATAAAAGAATTGTCAATGACCTGAATAATATTATTAAACTGATTAAATCATGGTTTAACTTAAACCTTGCTTTAGTTTTTACTCTAAATCAAGATTTCATTTAATTATCTTCAACCAAAATTTTAAACTAAGTAGGCTAATGAGGTTAGGTAACTTTTCAGCTAGCTAGCAAAACAATGCGATGTTTTGTGAACTTTTTAGCTAGTTAGTAAACAATGCAACATTTAGTTAACTCTTTAACTAGCAAACAATGTAATGTTTTGATAACTTTTTTTAGCAAACTAGCAGACAATGCCACGTTTAGTTAATTTTTTTTAGCTAACTAACAAACAATGAAATCTTTAGTTAACTTTTTAGCTAGCTAGCAAACAATATAACATTTTAAAAACGTTTTAGCTGGCTATCAAACAATGTAATGCTCTGTTAACTTTTTTGTTAACTAACAAACAATGCAACATTTTGTTAAAGAAGCCTTCTCTGGTAGGCATCCACCATTATATAAGCTGTTATATTGCTCTCTCGAAGTCACCCGTCTACTTTGGCAAGTACTGTCATTTTACCTCGAAGAACACAGGAATTGCTGCCTCGACTGGTTAGTTTGTCACATGGTGATGACAAGAAGATTTTGTGCCAATCTATGTGGTAGATGTTGAAATGTTTCACTGGATAAGTGTAAATTTAGACTGCTGGTGGCACAGTCAGGGGATGACCAAAGTCATTTGTTTTCATCCTCTCAGCATCCTGGATATTTCATGAAAAACCAGCTCATAGTGGTTCAGATATTTCAGTCTGGACCAAAGTGATGGACTGACAGGCAGACAAACAGACTTTCATAACCATCCCTAGAGTCATGCTGCTAGCATTGCTAAAAATGTAAGAGATGTAATGATAGAGACGTAAAGGCAGAGCAGGCAAGAGAGGACTTGGGGGGATGCCATGAAGGAGGAGTATTCAGGATCCACCCTGCAAGAATCGTGTCTCGTCTGCTGGAGTGGTTTCAAGCCCAAGTGCTCCAAATGAGAGGGCCCTGGAGCAAGGGTGCAATCTCTGCTAGCGAAATCACTGGCCTGTGCTCATCAGCCATAAACATGTCACTGCCAAACTAGGTCACTCTACTAGGTTCTCTGCGCGCACACATCAAACGGGGGCCTCCAGTGCGCTGTTAGCCTGGCATTGCGACTTTCTGTGCTGTACCTCCACATGATGTGGCCCATTTTTTTCCTCCTTTGTTTATATGACATGTCACCGCCTCTTTGCTCCCACAGCATGCAGGGAAGGAGCAGGAGACGTGGACTAACAAGCGTTCCAGACAGGCAAGCGTTAACAAGGGAGGGGAAGATCAGTTGGAGAGGCGAAAACAGAGAGAGTAACAGAGAAAGAGAGGAAGTGTGTGTGCATATATGTGTATGAATAAAAGGGAAGTTCAGTGGAACTGCAATAGGAAGTCTTGAGGTTTTAAAGATGTTTCCACTTGCTAAAAAAACGAGTTTCTGCATCTATAAGTTTAAAATAAAGGTGCTCGCTAGACCCATAAAGGGTTCTTCAGCTTGCCCCCATTGGCGGGCTCGTGGAGTATTGGATTACATGTAACAAGATTACACAATTAGGATACAGTTACCAGTTGCAGTTATCAGATTACAGACATGTTTAGTAAAAATGGAGATTATTAACAGGATTACAATTTTAAAATAAAGAACAATATACTACCATGTGCAGCGTGCAAAGCGAGTCTCAAAACACCACTCTGGTCTTAGTGAAACCAGCTAATCTGACAGCTGCCAGTTCATTATTGCAGGCTTTAGGGAAAACATGCTTCACTGGGTTGAAATTTTGTCATTAATTTGCGTTCAACAACATCACAGAACAGTGACAGTTCTGCCTTCAGTTGTAAAAAAATACTGTCATCATCCAAGAACTCAACATCTGATTTAAAGGAACATTTGCAGGCCAGAACAACCTCTAATGTTAGCTACAGAACAACCACTAACGTTAGCCACACAGAATAATCACTAATGTCAGCTACACAGACCAACCGCTAATGTTAGCTTAAAGGAGCAACTACTAATGTTAGCTTCACAGATCAACCGCTAACATTAGCTACAGAGACCAACTGCTAATGCTAGCTACACAGAACAACAACTAATGTTAGTTCCACAGACCAACATTTAATGTTAGCTAAACAGAACAACTACCAACATTAGCTAAACAGACCAACCACTAACATTAGCTAAACAGATGAACCACTAATGCTAGCTACACAGAAAACCACTCACATTAGCTACACAGAACAACTGCTAATGTTAGCTAAACAGAATAACCACTAATGTTAGTTACGCAGACTAACCCGTCTGGAGACCCCATCTATGGTGCCTCACTGGGGGTTCTATCCAGAACCTTTCAACCTTTTAAGGGAGCTAACAAGAACTCATACAGGGGGTTATATTGCAAACCCTTTTATATCCCAAGGACTTAACCTAGAACCCACCACGGGTGTCCTACCAAGTACTCTGTCATATTCCAAAGGTTTATCTAGAACCATCTGTGAAAGGTCCTATCCACAATCTTTCCACGTTCTAAGAGACCAAACGAGACCCCTCCAAGTACCCTTTCATATTCTGAGGACTTTATCTGGAACCCACCCCCGGGTTCTACTGAGAAATCTTTCATATCGCAGTACAAAGGTCCCTTGATGAAAGAGTTCTTCAAGGATCTCAACAGCCCTTGAAGAACTCTTTTTTTTATCTAAAAAGGGTTTCTTTGGATGAAAAGGGGTCTTAATTGAATCGTTAGTCTTACAAAGAACCCATGATGAACCCTTTCTCTAAAAAAAAAAAAGAGATCTTCAAAAGCAAATGGTTTAGGAAGTTTAGGAAGAACCCTTTTGTAACCCTTATTTCTAAGAGTGTAAGATGATCAGCAAACTGTTTTAAATTATGAAGTAATCGATCAAACAGTCAAAACAGGAGGCTCCCCCGCTAAAAAAGAAGAAAGAAAAACAGAACAAGGGAGGTAAAAAAAAAACAAAAAAAAAACTGCCCAAACATTCACTTCAGATGACAGTTCAGGTTTGTATCTGTGTCAATGATTTCCCAGAAGTCTGCAGTGCAGCTTGCCAACATTATTCATTAATCACCTCGCAGTACTTTGTGCCAAGACGTCTTGTTAATGCAAGGAAGAAGTTACTAGATTTTTGGAGCAGTGTTCAGCTGTCATGTGGCAGCATACAAACCCCCTGTTTTCTTCTTTATGCTGTTATAGTTTGCAGCAGCTTTTTAAATTTGATTCTTTATGGTAATATTGAATGTTTAAAGGGACAGTTAATCCCAAAAACGCATATTTTCCCTCTGGTCTGTGGTGCTGTTTATCCATCTAGATTTTTTTTTCAGAGTTTTAGAGATATCAGCCATAGAGATGTCTGCCTTTTCTTAAATATAATTAAATATAATGGGGCTAATTGGCATTCGCCTTGTGGTGCTCAGAGCACAAAAAAAAAAAGAAAAAAATTTCAAAACAAGTGTCTCTTTATAAAAAATCATGACCCACTTACTCAAAATAATCCACAGACCTTGTTGTGAGCAGTTTCACGTAGGAACGTTCTATTAGAAGGACAGAAGTTTCGGTAGATTTTACAGCAGAAAGACAGAAGTTCCTACATGCAATACTTGTGACAAAGATATGGAATAGAGGCAGGGTTCAACGTCATGTCCAAAATGATATCAGGGCACTAAACAGGAAGTAATTTTAGTAGTTTCACTATAATTTTTGATAATTATGAATAACTTTGATTGAAAAAATAAACATAAAATGCTGCCTATAATGCAAATAACTTATATAACTAACTTATATTGGACTGGCTCAAGTTAGCACCCTTAGAAGGTTGAAAGATTCTGGATAGAACCCTCAGGGAGGGTTGTGGGTGGAACCACTACACCATAGAAAGGTTCCCTGTAGAATCTTTCATTGGGGGTTCTGAGTGAAACATGGTGATGCAACATGCATGGTGAAATCTGTGGAATCTGCACCCACTGCAGATATAACAGCTCATTTTAATGTATTTATGGTAAATAAGACATAACAATTCTCAGGTGATTAGACACTGATGAAAACATACTTATATAATATTATGTTAAACTTCTGCCATACTCTGCTAATAAACCCTCGTAAGTGTTACACACTGGTCCTTTAAAATGCTCCACACAGTAACACATTACTGCAGTGTTTCAACCTTTGGAGTCATCACAGCACATTTACTGTGTGTGTGCTCGGGGTTGTCATACAGGATTTGACTTAACTACTGTCACAGTACATCTTTGGTGTAACATCACACGTACTACAGTGTTCCATTTGTTTGACCTTTCAAAGCATAAAAATAATGTGACAGGGTCAAAGGTGCACACGTAGCCACACACAAAACTGCTCACGTCCACGGACACACATGCAGAAACACGTCGCCACCTTTATGCTTCAGTGGACAGATACAGTTACATCAAAAATATGAGCAAAAAGGTTCTGAAATGAAAATCATGCACACTCAACTCTGTATATGCATCCATATTTGACTCACTGTGCGGTATTATGGTTGATTTTATGCTGTCCACACATTCTGATCTCAATGTTCTTCTAAAATGCTGAAATATGATTTATTCAGTATCATCAGATATTAAATAGTAGGAAATGTTTAACTGCAAATCCTGATCCGTTATCTGCAAACTTTTTTCTCAAATTTGAAATGCCCTGTAGACTTTAGCCAGACTTGAAATAGCCGATAAATTTCTCCATTTGCACCATTACAACACAATATTGCACTAAGATACTACAAGGGTTTCAAAACGGTGATTAAAACCTTTGTTTTGAAGTTGTAAACAGAAGTCAGGAGGTGTCAGATCATAAACTGTATATAGAAGTGGACGAAGCTTCCGGCTCTGAAAAATGAAGCCAATGCGGAAGTGCAGTAACGCTGTATTCTCACCGAAATCCAGCAGGGGGCGCGCGAGCTGGCTGCAAAAAGAAGCCCGGTCCCATTGACACCCGTTCTAAAATGCCGAACTTTACAGCTGAAATAAACATGTTTATAGCCCGTGTCAAAAAACGATTTTGGTCTCTATCGCTAATATCCCCCACCATGTTCACTGAACCAGACTTGAATTTTCATACAAGTCATTCGTTGATTTTATATTAAGACTTAAAATTCTGTATAATTAGGGACGTGGTTTCGTGATTGACAGGCGTAGTGCCCTATGGTAGTGCCACTCACTCGCTGCCATAGACTATACCCATATCTTTGCTATACCGTCTTGGCCAGTCTATGGTCCCGTCCTGCTCCACCGTCTCAACCAATCATATTCACCTCCGGTTTCAAAACTGTCAAAATGGCGCTGGCCAAATCTGAAACTTGAGGCTTCAAAACGGGTGTTCAGAAACCAATGGGTGACGTCATGAAGGCTCCGTCCACTTCTATATACAGTCTATGTGTCAGATATGTAACCACAGGGATGTGGCGGCCAAGTGTTCACATCACTTTTTGATCTTTCGATGTCTGATCTTCCTATAATTAATAGGGAACGTGAGCTCGGATTACACTGTCATGAGACAGGTTAGTTTCACTCTAATGATGATGTGTTTTTGCAATAGTAATCCTGGGCATAAGTTAAAGCTGCTATATAATTTATTATGCAATATTTTTTATATTAACAATGGATCAAATGACTATGTGTGATGTTTAAGGTGTTGCTCATGTGGTTATTCATTCAACTCTGCAGTTTCTCTGTCTTCCACAGAGCGTTTTAGTGTCTCTCAGCTTGTTGTTTTGCTTTTACAACCAATAATGTTACAGTTTTGCTTCACTTTCAGCCCCTTTTCCATACATTTGCTGGTTTGGCTTGATTCGGTTTGAACAGCAGGGATTTGCATCCCCATAAACACTGGATATACAAATTCTTCAAAATAAAAGTCCCCTGATATTTTGCAATTTAAAAACATTTATTGTGAAGCAGCATAATCTGCATTTAGTGGCTATTTTTCTCAAGAGTTGACCAAACCAGAGCTAAAAGGAGGCCTGAAGCAGTCCAAATGAATACTGATGTTACTCCATGTCTGCTGGATGTGTAAACAGGGACCTGTTTGCTAACATTTTCACCATATTAACTTAAAAGACGACAGTGTGTCAATTTTATACTTCCTAGATTCTCAAACTGTGGTTCAAGAACCACTGGTGGTACATGAATTGCCTCTAGTGCTACACGGAGGAATGTCAGAAATATTTGTTTTAATCAAATAAACTCATTTTAAAACATATAATACCAAAATACTACAAAATTTTAATGAAAACACATGAAATATAAGATCACTGAAATGCAATATAAAATAATTTTAGTCTTTCCTGTGTTTTTGTTTCAATATCATCCTGCTATGTAGTCACAATCATGCATGTAGCATACACATATGCCATCCATGATTACCACAGTAAACTCAGGTCAACTGCTGGTGGCTACTTAAGAAGCGCCAGTGAAGTGTGCCCAGCGCCTGCTAGCACAAAATTGTGCAAACAAGTTAGGTGGCACTTAGAGAGCTCAGTATTTTGCAAGGCGGTACACAGTGTTAAAAGTCTGAGACTGTTATATTTAGTACTTGTTTCTGCCAGGGGGACAAAATGTTGCAGGTTTATGTTTGAAATGAGGAAATCAAGATTTGCCACTGAACAGTACAAAATGTACATTCTAAATATTTATGTACTTCCTACATATTGTTAGTGTTTTCCTCAAATGCAGTCACATTATTTGTATTGATGCCTGCTTGATTCACAGGCTCGTTGAAATCAAAACCTGGTATTCCACAATATGTCTGTGTGTTCTTTAAGGCATGTTGGATTTCCCAGGCCAGAAAACACTTGAACTGTGGCTAATACTGAAGAATGAAAGATTTATGGACCTGGTCCAGTGAAGACGATCATTGTCTTCTGCAGCTGATGGGTTGATGGTTGAGAAGAGAGAAGTGTTCTTTCATACCAGAGGAATGTTGCTACTGACAAGCAGCACGCAGGCAAGTATGAGCCTCGTGTAAAAGAATCTGCAGAGAATTCTTTGAATTGCAGTATGTGGAAGCAGAGAGAAATGTTGCACTAATGAAGACTTATTGCAGACAATTTAATTACACTTTGTCAGTCAGGATGGGTGGAAACCTCAGAGGGCCAGAAATGTTATTAAGTTGGAATCATCATTTTTCTTGCATAGTTTTTAATGCAAAGAATATACAAGCGTTTCAGTGTTATATAACTGCAACACTGAGACGACTTCACATCTCAACACTTTTCTGTGGAGTTCACTTAATGACACAAGTAATAATTTATGTCAAAGAACATGTCAGCAGCTCTCATTCAACAGATAGTTCAGATTTTTTTAAAAATAATGTTCAAAGAGATACTTATCTAGTCAGTGTATTACCCAGAGTAGATGGCAGTCTTCATGATTTTTCCAAAAATCCAAAATGTAAAGAGTTATCTTTATGGATTTTATTGATGCCTGTCAACATATGATGCCCTTTATCTTGAGTTTCTAGAGTTATGTTTTATTATGAACACATAAGGAACTGTTAATATGTCCTACTAACTGGGGGCATGCCGACTGCCATCCATTGTGGTTAGGTAACACTGACTATGGATAAGTAACTCATACAACCCCACTTCAAATAATCCTAACTATCCCTTTAATGTCTAAAAGCACATATTTAGTGCATGCTGCTGAAAAATAAGCCATAATCAATAGATAATTACTAATTATTCTTCATGTTTCAGCTGACTGGGTTGAGATGAGATCTTTAAGTCTGATTTTTATGTTAATTCCTTGATGGGATTGAGCATGTTTTCCTCTCACTGGATAAATGGGCACTTCAAAATATAATGAAACCCTGAACGAGCAAATGTGCCAATGCAGCGGAAAGATGACTATATTTAGATTTATAGTCTGCGAAAGAATATTCCTGTGGTGATAGGGAACCAAAGGATAATGGAGGAAGTATCGTTTTTTTCCCCCCTTTTTTCACCCCTTTGGTTTTGTTTAAATAAGCATTGGTGGGTGAAGCATTTCACAAGTTCATCTTATGTTGGTGAGCATTATGGGGTTTACCCATGTGAGAATTCTCAGCTTGCTCACAAAAGTAAAAGAATCAGTGAATGGAGACAGAAAGAGGGGGGGGAATAAAAAGCTCGGAGCCTGAGAGCTCTATACACTAAAGTTAGCCATTATTAAAACCTTGAAAACACTGCATAGATTAATGGTTTAAGGGGCCCAGTCCACGCAGAATGGATTCTTTAAAAAGTAGGTCCCACTGCTATAACATGAAAGGATCCCTCTGCAATATACCTGCAGCTTTAATTCAGCGTCTGAGAGCCCATACAGCACCCTTCTCCTCAAAGAAAAAACATTTTGACAGACTCAGAAAGAGATTAAATAAACCCTTTTTTGCACTACACACTTTTTAACATCTGACAGATTCTCATTTTTCTAAAAACTTGTAATGTTTTGCTGAAAAACAGATAAATTATATATGTTGAAATAAACTTGAGAGTTTCTGCATGCTTATACATATGGAAGACTACTGATCACATCTAAATTCTGTGTTTTATTCATGCAATCCTGCAATATTTGCATTTGTACAGATACCGCAGGTTAGATTTTAAAAACATTTTCAATATTTTTCTGCATTGTAGAGGTTGTTGACCTATTTCAGACCCTTCTGGAAGGCTGTAGCCTTGTAGGTGGTCTGAGAGCACTTCACACTTTGAAAATTACCATGATAAAAGCTGAAGACGTCTCACAGTATGGTGCACCTCAAGTACTGTTCAGTGAAATATATGTCAATGAAAGGTGCTCATCCAGCGAATTATCCACGTAATT
Source organism: Lutjanus campechanus (assembly GCA_027495735.1). Lineage (NCBI taxonomy): Eukaryota > Metazoa > Chordata > Actinopteri > Lutjaniformes > Lutjanidae > Lutjanus > Lutjanus campechanus. The sequence continues at coordinate 22,618 of JAJHUR010089606.1, forward strand.
TACAAGAACAGTTCAAGAATAGTTGAAAACTATTTGGATTTCTGCATGGAAAAATACTTGAGGCTACATTCGTGCTTGTAAACTGCTGGAGGGAAACAGCAGCCTAAAATATTAGTTTGACATTTTGGGAAATTTGCTCACTCATTTTCTTGCAGAGAGTTGATGGCAGTCTCATATCTGTCCGCTAAATGTGAAGCTACAGTCAGCAACTGGTTAGCTTAGCAAAATGACTGGAAACAGAGACAAACAGTTACCCTGGCTCTGTCCAAGCAGCTCTGAAGCTTGTTTATGAATTAGCTCTATCCAGTTTTTTGTTGATGTGATGTCGTATCTTGTTGTTAAACTCATACCCATTTCCAGTGTTGATGCTAAGCTAAGCTAACCAGCTGTTGGCTGTCGGGCCTATATTTAGCAGACAGATATGAGAGTAGTATCAATCTTTTTATGTAACTCTCAACAAGAAAGCGAAGATGTATATTTCCCAAAATGCCAAACTATTCCTTTAAGGTCAATTTTTATTCAGATAAACCAGTAAAACTGCTTCTTATGCTGCATTTTAGACAATATGGAACTTGAAATTTCCAACATCCTACTAAAAAACTTACTTGTACAATGGAATACCACTCTTTCCTACTTGTAAACTCAGGGCAAATCCGTCCACACTGACTTCCTGAGGAAGTAGTTTTCTGACGTCACACTGTAGTAGCCATGGAGATGCAGATTGTAAATGAACCATCAATTAAAAGGCAATGTATGCATATATATTAAAACCTGCTCTGCATGTAAACTGATGTCAAAATATGTTGCAAATTTTCTGTAGTAGCTGCTTAGTTTCCTCCTCTGAGGCTACACTGCTGAAAGTTCAATTGTGTGTACACCTGCCAAAGAAATTTGTCACAGTCAGCCATGTTTTTTGTTTACGTTTGGCGTTGTGCTCCTGGAACACTTGGAAATTTCAACTGCGAAATGTTGACCTCGAGCTTTGACTGGAACACATGCAGGATCCAGGACTAAATCTTCAATTATGACCAGATGACAAGCCTTTAAAAAAAAGATGATTTTTCATCTATAATCCAGGTGTCAGTAGAATTTGTTTATGTAACTCTAATTCATATTTGAGGAAGTTAAATCTTTAATGGCACTGAGCTTTCAAACTGCAGGTTTACTGGAAGCAGAGACTGCCCTCAGAATCCTTCCTTGTGCAGTTATACAGCTAACTTGAGTACACATTTCCTCTCATAATCTGTGCTGAAGAGTACAAAGGGAAACATTATAAACCCATATATAATTAGAATAAACAAATCCAGTGTCGAATGACCCAGTATTCAGAATGTGGAGTAGAACATCATGTACAGATACTGGGTTAGTTTGCATTGAAAGCTTCTTAGCTTTGCATACAACATGCAAATAATTTGTGTGTAAGATTGATTTATAAAGAATGGGTCACAGTGTTTTGATATGCACTGGATGGGTAGTCCAAAGACAAATAGGGGAGAGCAGGGATGGTAGTAATGCTTTTTGTTTTAGCATCAGGAACTCAGTGGTTACTCATGCTAGATCTCTCAAATTTTGATCAATGGTACCCACATTTGTCTCCTGCAAATAAAACTAGTTTGGATGTCTACAACACACATCACATCACAGATTATGTGAGTTAATGTGAAATAAAAAAGAGTTCCATTGTGACAGCCTATACCCCAGAAGAACATTTTTGATTAAAGTTACCAATTAAAAGTGACAAAAAAGTATTTATATCGGTGTGGACTGTATTCCTGAATTTGAATGTGTCACATATGGGTTCAATCACTGTCACAGTTGTGGCAAATATAGATTTCTTTTCACCTTGAATTTGCAAAGTGATTAAAATTAGATATATGAGAGTGAGACTGATCATGTGAAACCATTTGCTTCTCAAATCAGTGTCATCAGTGTCTCGAATCATTTGTCATCAGCAAATAAAAGATCTATATAATATATAAGAGAGGTCCAAAGTTGGAACCCTGAGGTACTCCACAAAGTAGCTTAGCCCTGTTTGAATTTTGCCGATTTATAGATACATATTGTTCACTGTCCTTTAACTAATCAATCAATCATTTAAGCGCAACATTATGAAAATCATGTTTTTGTAATTTTGTAATGAGATGTGATTGTCAAATCCTCAGGCTTCTGTTGTAAATTCAGGACGTCACCAGAACAGGTGCTAAATTTACACTTGTACTTGCCTGTTATAACAGACAAAAAACACACTTAATAAGTAACTTTCTGATTGAAGTATAACCACATTTTAACTCACAAAGTCATGTCACAACTTGTTTGTTTTTACTGTGGAATGATGTACTTTTGTTTTATGTCTCACCATGAAATGTCTGTTATAAAATATAAACAATCCAATACAGTGAATGTTCTGCACGAGATCCTATCAGAGGTGTAGTTTGGGTGTCTGCAGGGCAGCAGATGGGTCACCAGAGCCTGACTATTTAATCAGGGGGGCGAGGTTTGGTGCTGGGGATTATATGGTCTGGTGCTTCAAATATTAATTTCCACCATCTACAGCAGAAATATCCTAAACCCTGACTATAATATTAAGAGGTTATTTACTGGAAATAGTTTGGTCTGGCATTTAAGAGGGATAAAACTAAATCTTATGTCAATGCAAACACTTGCAGACGTGTTAGCTGTGAGGTTTCTGTGGTAGATGAAAATTGCGACATTTTTGCGAAAAAATTATCATGACTCAAAGAACAATGCCAAAAAGTGCATTCTGTTTATATTTCCCAATACACCACATGCAGCAGCAGTTTGAAGTTCCTGCTAACTATTAATTTCAACACCGCCAATTCTCCTGTTTTCTACACTCCTTCCTCTTTTCTCAGTGCTGACGGCCTGTGTGACTGCAGAGCACTCAAAGGGGCCTACCCTTCAGTACAAAGCTGCTTACAGCCTCTTTTAGCACAGCCGGGACAGTAGGGTTTATACTTGATAGGGGATTTCTGCAAGCCAGCCCTCTTTCCCAGCCATAATTAGGCCACCCACATTCACAGTCATGCGCTTCAGATGGTGACGCTGTATGTTTTTGGGACCTTCCATAGAAAGAACATGTAATGATTTATCAAAAAGGGGGGAAAAAGTGAAACAATGGACTGAACAAATAATACTAAATGTGGTTACATGCTGCCCTGGCCGTTACAGAAAACTCCCGCTGTGTTCTGTAATGGATATTACACGCATAATTTCTTTTAAAAGTTATAGTCTTCCTCCTCTCATGTTTCCTGCATGTAGACATGCTATTTGCCAGGCTTATAAATGATAAAAAGAATAAAAAAATTTGAAGATGGTTTAAAGAAGTTGCAGGGGGTCCTGTTAAAGTGACATATATTCACACCAGAAGTTAGCTAATGTTAACAAAACACTGGCTAACTGGCTAGCTTATTATTGATGCAAATTAATTAGCTAGTTAGCTAGCATTTTGCTACAGATAAAAACACTAGCTAACCAGCAAGCTAATGACTGATGTAGATTGGCTGGCTAGTTAGCTAGTGTTTTCCTAACATTAGCTAAATTAAGATGCAACTATACTTTTACAGCAACATCTTTTAAACATCTTCAGAATTTGGTTTTCTTTTCAATTTCAATTCAGTTTCAATATCTAATCTAGGCCTACCTAAATAATTAGCTAGCTAGTCCACTAAGATTTTGCTAACATTAGATAGTTTTGCTAACATTATTGTTGTTATTTGACTTTTGCTAACATTATTGTCTGCTAAATGACATTGTAATTGTAAATTAGCTAACTTTTATGTCACATACAGGAAAAGGAGAAACTTGATCAAGGTACCAACTGTTTTATTGAAAATAATCTCTCTCAATTATAAGAACTGATGGGCTGTTTCACTGGATCTGTACCATTTGCATGTTGTAAATTTTCATCAAATGAAACTTTATTCATTCTTTATTTATTTATTTTTAGAACTATCTAATAACACACATTTAACTATTTGAAATGTGAAATGGTCAATCTCAGGCCATTCATTTAGTTTGTTAAAAAAAAAATTCTTACAAGGTTTCTAAATGAAGATAATAGATTTTTCATAACAGGAATGAGTTGTTATGACTTCTTAATTTAGGTAGCAGGACTGAATGTTGGTATTGACTTTGTCAGTCACACTTTCAATATGAACAAAAATAGAAAGAAAACAGACAAAGAGAATTTAGTTGTGATCTTTCCATGACCTTCATGAGACACTCATGATGCTACTTCTTATTGATCATGTGGCTTGTAGAATTTCCCAAATTTTTAGAGGGGGAAATGCGTCAGGCTTATTGGTCTCAGTGAAACCATGGGGGCACAACAAACAAAAAAATTAATAATTTCTGATGGGAAAATGTGTTTAAACTGGGAATAGAGTCACACAATAACCCACCCACATTCACAGTCACATTTTCAGAAAAAAGTGAAACTATGGACTGAATAAATAACCTTAAATATGGTTATGCGCTGCCTTGGCTAATACAGAAAACTTCTGCCAGTTCTCTTATAAACATTATTTTATTTCACAAAAAATTTAATATAAAACATATGGTTTATATTTAATTAGAAAACAAAGAAACTGTTTTCGTTTCTCGGATATCCTCATGAGTGCTTGAATAATGTATCACACACTAAGTAATGTGATATCTTTACATTGCCTCTTTATTTCAGATAATAATGTTGTGAAAATAATCCCCGTCAAGTATAAGAACAGATGCTGTTAATAAAAACCACAAGGATCCCGGTGAACTGTAGAATTGCGTGCGTGCAGTAAGTTATGTAATTTCCATAGGTGTTTCATGTTGCGTGCAAGATTACATGGAACGGGGGAGCGTCCGCCGCAAGCGAGAATCTGATTGGTTGGATCTGGTAAAGCAAATGATTGACAGGGATGCTGGCCAATCCGCGGCCGTGCTTTGTCTTGCCCCTTTCTGCCCGCAGAGGCGACGGTGAAGGGAGCATTTGTTCAGGACGGGGAAGCGGTGCCGTTATGTGGGCAGACTGTAACAGTTTGTACTACTCGTTAAACCGGATTTAAACGCAAGTGGAGGATTTTTGTTTTTAATCGTGCTGGTACAGGACTCGTTTAGGGTTGCGTTTTTATTGATAATACCCCACAACTCTGAAGTTTAACGAAGTGGAAGCGTTTACTTTGGAAGGAAGAGGACTCCTGTGGATCCATGCACACTCGGTATGTAACGTTAACCCTCTGCCTGTCCAAGCTTGCTAACTTAGCTAGCAGATGCTAACTTCTATGCCATCTTGTTAAGAAAAAGTTATAATTTAAGAAGCTACGTGTTAGGCAGGTACATTTTCTTGAAGGTAATAACTTAAGTTACTTTATGCCCTTGTGTTAGCTTGCAATCCTTTTCGACTTGCATACATTTTTTCGTCTTTATTCTACTTTTAACGAACTATTCGGTTGGTTGTATCAGTTTATAGTATTTAAATGTATTTGAAGCATAATGGAAACTTTGAGTAAACTAGAATTTTCTTCCAGGAGATAACTGTTAGCTTAGTTAACGTTAGCCAATTAACACAAGTCGATCATGTTAGCCTGCTAGCTAACTTAGCTAACTGTTAACCACCCAGCTCCATCGACATTTTTTCACACACTGTAATGTTACTGGGCTGGACTATCCACCAGAAAACTAGAATATCGTGCATTGCAACTATGCAAACGTTTTCCAAAACCACACGTTTGCTGCCAGCACTTTTTTTGCAAACGTTAACACACTAAATGAGGTTGCTGTTTAGTTATATAACAGTTACAGCGTAGTGAATTTAAACTGTCACGGATAATGCTAATGTTAGCAGCCATATGTTGGCTGAGCAGCACTGGAGTCGACCTACTGTGCCACAAACTGTTAAATGCACTGTAATGTAATGGAGTCTGCATCAGTATATCCTGAACTTTTGTGGGAGTGATTTTGTACTAGTTTATAAGAACTGCTAACCTTTATAGTAAAATAATTTTGTGCAGTAATGCAACTGTGCAACAGTACTTTGTGCAGTAATAAATCACCTGTGGGCTGCACAATTAATCGCGACAAAATCGCAATATGGCCAAGTGCAATATCCAATATCACAGAACCAGAACTAAATCACAGTTGTTGTTTTTTTGAAAAACAAAAAATGTGTGAGAAAACAGCGTCATAATGAGGTACTGTAGTGCTGCATAGATAGATGACCTGGCCTAAAATCTTGGTCTCCAGATGAAAGAAAACCTGTGTGTTACGTACAGACCTCAATAAATATCACTTCCTCACAATTTTAATAGTTTTTTTTTTCAATGAACATGAAAGTTGTAATGCAGAATTGATCATTTTCATTAATTGCATCACATTTCGCAGTTTCAGTGAAAACAATCGTAATATGACTTTTTGGCAAATTGTGCAGTCTGATTTCGCATTTTCTATTTGTTGTTGTTATATGTTGTATTTGGGCTGCAACTAACAATTATTTTCATTTTCAGTTAATCTGTTGATTGTTTTCTTGTTTAATCGAGAACTTGTTTGATTGATAAAATATTACAGTGGTGACAAGTGTCGATCAATGTTTCGCAAAGCCAAAAATGATGTCCTCAAATATCTTGTTTTGTCCACCATTCAAGGATATTAAGTTTGCTGTTATAGTGAACTAAAAACCAGAAAATATTTACTATTTTCCTTGACAAAACTATTCAAACCAATAAATCGACTATCAAAATAGTTTACGATTAATTTAATAGTTGACAACTAAGCGATTAACCGCTGCAACTCTTCATTGTAGTATACATATTTATGCATATATCTTGCTTCAGTCACCAGTACAAATGTTATGATACCAAAAACTCAATGTAAGACAATACCACAATTAAAAATGTCCACAATATATTTATTGTGATATTGAAAAACAAAAAAAATTACAATGTCCTTTAATAAATAATAAATATAGTCTGTAAAGCATTTTTTGTCCATATAAAATCTTCTTTTTCTTTTACCTTAAAATCCTTCTGCTTTCTTTCTTTATTGAAATGAAGTAGTAGTAGTAGTCAGCCATGACTGAAACGTGCAAAAAAATTGGCTTGAATTGTCTTTGGCATGAAATGCTTGAAGGTGCAGTTGTACAACAAAGTTAATGTAGCATCCAGTAGCAGTCCTTTTATAAAACAAAATAATTAACCATGTAATTTAACGATACATATCGTCATAGCCTGGTACGGTATTGAGACATTTTTTAATTGTGATATTGCAATATATTGTTACATACGACTATTAAATGGAGGACAGTTCATTAAAACATTGCAAATGCATCCTTTTCCATGCAAATGTGATCCAGATAAAGAATTAAGACCAACAGTGACAGTCTGAAGTAATAATATAATTAAAAATATGTTTAGATTCTAAAAAATTAAATGAAATAAAAAGTACATCATTTTGTGTGTATGCTCTAACATAACCCCACAGCTGTTTTTCATCAGATCTATTAGTTTATGGTCTTATTTTGTAAATCTAGTTCACATCTGATCATTGAATGTGATATACTGCTGTAATTGTCTTATGCAACGTGTTGCAAATGGCCTCCCCTCTCATCTTACAGGTCTGGATAGCATTCTCAAGATCACAGCTGCAGGCCATTTATTGATGGGTGCATATTGTGAGGCAACGCACCAAGAGAACTGGAAATCATTCAGAAGAGACGGGAACTGTGAAAGAATGAAGACAAGCTAGATATTTTTTGTCTCCAAAGAAGAACAGTTTTGTTGGACATATACACCTACAAGCATTTGAACTAGCAAATGTGTACCTGGACTGAACACATAATCAGAGAAACCTGAAAAGTAACTTTGCTGGTTGAAGCTGAACTTCAAACGAACACCTTGTCACAAAGTGATCAATATGAGTGCTGAAGGATATCAGTACAGAGCGCTTTATGACTACAAGAAGGAGCGGGAGGAGGACATTGATCTGCATGTGGGGGATATACTGTTGGTAAGCAAAGGAGCTCTGGTGGCTCTTGGGTACACTGATGGGCTGGAACAGAGGCCGGATGAGATTGGCTGGCTGCCAGGCTTCAACGAAACCACTCAGGAAAAGGGGGACTTCCCTGGGACATATGTCGAGTTCATTGGGAAGAAATGGATCTCTCCTCCCACCCCCAAGCCAAGGCCCCTCAGACCCTTACCTGTAGCTCCAGGTGCCTTCAAGGCGGAGACGGACTCTGACTCGGAGCAAGGTGAGTTCAACTCCAAACCACACAGCTGTATAACAGATAGTGATGCAACCAACAGTGGTTTCACCGTCAGTCAGTCTGCCAAGTGTTTGCTTGAGTAATTGTCAGCAAATAGTGAAAAATATCCATCACAAGTTTCAATAATAACGTTTTCAAATGTTCACCAATAGTAAGAAAAACAAAAGTATTCGGTTGACTATCATAAGTGAGTCAGAAAAGCAGAAAATTCAACTTTTGAGAAGCTGAAACCAGTGACTTTTTGCCATTTTTGCTTAAGCAGCGACTTAAATGAGTATTCGATCATCAAAAATTGTTGCAGATTAATTTTATATCAGTCCACTAATTGGGAAATGGATGAACTATCGAACAGGTAGTTATTGATTGAGCTGGCAATTTGTCTCATTTTTTCTTTATGGGTATTGTGTATCATGACTTTGTTACAATTTAAGATGCAAAGGCAGCACAGAGTCAAATTTCTTGTAGAACGGTTTTCTGTCTTACATTTTTCACTTATTTCAAGCCTCCAATGATTAGTTTGAAACATAACATACAATATTTACTAGAGCACTACAACAGTACTTGACATTTAGAAGTTAGTCTTTGTAGTTATTGTAGTTTTACTCACCTGCTGTAAGCTTGGTCCATATTCAAACAGTTTTGATGCTGAAATTGAATTGATGACACTTTCCTCCAAGTAATGGTTTTAGCAAAAGCTGTAGTTTCACATGTTTACATATTGTGACAAAATTCTTCATTGTTCTGCTTTGGCACCAGTAAAAATACAGGATGTGAAGTCGGCCATATTTGAGAAGTAGTGTTAACTTTCATCTGGCACTACAGATAGCTTATTGCTGAATGAATTCACATTGATTTTTCATGTTTCACATTTTAGTTTGTGCCAACTTTTTTGGTTGAATAAAAATTATCTGTTAAAATTCACTTTTGAGGAAATGAATGCTTAGTCTCTGACAATAGTGAGAATGAATGAATGATCAAAATATTACTCTGCGAGCTGACTGAGGATGAAAGAGACAGCCGCATCAAAGAAACATAAAATTTTAATTTCCAAATGGTAAAAAAAAAAAAGTTTGTTCATTCTATGGTGACATCCATCAGTTTGCTTAGTTGTTATGGTGATTGTTCAGTTTTTTAAATCACGTGACTTAAGTAGGAATTTTGGTCACATGATAACAGTGTGTGTATGGGGGGCAGGGGAATGTCTTTCTCTGGCATTGGATGCTAAATGGCCTGCTCGATCTTTCTCCGCCCATCCACTGACTCCCTGCAGATGTCTAATTAATCGTGGAGCGAAAACATAAACAACTCACAGATTTCGACTCGGGTTAACAAAGTGTGAGAAAGATGCTGATTTTGCACAACAGTTGCACAGTCCTTGGCAACATGTTGCTCTGCCCTGTGCCGTTACAGCTGCTCTGAATGTGAAGCTCAATCCCTCCCAGAGGACAATGGCGTTGGCCTGTGTCCAGGCTATCATACACCAGAGCATCTTGTGCCAGCCATATGGTACCAGTGGATATCATCTGTGTTTCTCCACAAAGCCACATCTTAAGGGAATATAAATCCCTTATCAGTGTTGAGAAAGATGATTAGGTCACTCTATATGGATGATTAAGGCAAAGTGCTCCTTCTCTGGAAGTCTGGGTGGAGCAGTTACTGATCTCTTTTATTCATAATAGGGCTATGACTAACTTTTCAACACCCCTAGATGCACAGGACTTGTCAGATGCACTCATTGTCTCGCGGTTCCAAAAATCCCTCTTTTCGTCATACCTATTTGGACATATTAAACAGGATACAGCGTCTAAGGGGTATTGTTTACAAAGGTCCTTTATTTATCCATCATATGAATGGAACTGTTCCTGAGATAATCCTCAAGTAAGTTGTGTGTTCATTTTTATCAGACATAACAGGCGTGTAATATAACCATACTTTAAAATGTTTTGGTGGCATCTCAGCACGCTGAATTGCCAAGTCCATCAAATATACTGCGTTTGACTTCACTCCTCAGACTGTATGGAGAAGGTTGGATATACTGCTTGTTATTTCAGTTGATACCTTTAAGTTAGTGAGTACCGATACCCAGCCCTACGTGCAAATAAAATAACACTGGAGCTATCACAAGATATTCCTTTCAGTTTTGACAAATGTAGGTGAGCAGGTTTGTGCAAAGCTAGGCTAAACACACAATCTTTGTAGTGGGCACAAAGAGATGAAATCCATCTCATATTTTACTTTGTGCATGATTGCAAATAAGCCAAAAACCAACAGGGTTAACATGAATGTTTTTTTCCACTTGCGCGGTCAGGCAAGTTGGTCAGAAATCTACTTGCCCAGTCTTTTTCTTCCTTGCCCCTGTACGAATAGTTTTATTTATTACTGGGTTTTAACGTAAGATATACATCGTACATAGCGAAATAGCCTAAAAATGTCAAGATATCACTTATAAACCATATCACTCAACATAAAAGGGCTTTGGAGTCGCAAGGGAATTCAGGAAAACATAAAGAATAATTTAGCACGTAATTATAGGACTTCTGTTTTCCATCCTTTGTACTCGTTTTGCTAATACGCATATGAAATTAGTCTAGAATTGCATTCATAATGGTTTTAATAAATCTCAAATTTGACTTCCTGAAACCTTCAGAAACCCTGATGTAAAGAAAACAACTTTGAGCTATTTTTGTGCACTATTGACACATGTAAGCGAGCAGTGTTACCTCATGTTTGTGCAAAGCTAGGCTAAACACATAACCCCTGTAGTGGACTTGAGATGAAACTGATCTATTTTACTTTATGTAAGATGGCAGACAAACCAAACCTTGGGCTGTTTTAATGCTAGTAACGTAACTATAAAAGTGTTTTATGTGGCATCTGTAATCAAGAGTATTGCCTCACTGTGATTACAGTTCAGTTTTTTAGCAACTGATGTTAAGTACGACGTATTTAGCATGTTTTTTCTCATTTCGTTCAAGTTCTGTGAGTTTCAAGATGGCTGCATCTAAAAATTACCCTTTGAAATCTGAATCAGTGTTACAGCTCAGGCCACAACTGTGAACTGCAATTAAAACTTGCATCTTTTTAAAGACACTGTGGCTTGCATGAATGTGCACTTAAAGCTTCCTGCTCACCTAAAGAGCAGCTGTAGTTGCCAGGTTTCTAGTTTCTGCCCTTTGTGGTGCGATTGTGAAATTCTTTGCTGTGGTTTTGCAGGGTGAGCGAGGAGCTTCATGAAGGGGGCATGTGTTGAATGGCTGTGTTGTGGTTGAGTGGCAGTGCTGAGCCTGGAGCGAGTGTGAATGTAGCACCGGGAGAAGAAAAGTCTCTGTGTCCTGGTGCTGTGAGAGACACGGAGAGGGAGAGGGGGGAGGGAAGGGGCCCTGAGGTTGCGGGTAAGGGATAGAGTCGGTGCAAGGGATAGTGTGCGAAAGGATCAGGACTGGAGCGGAGTTGGGGGCTTGGTAGAGGGGCTGAGGTACAGGGTGGGGGCCTTTGGGGAGGGACTTGGGCTCTACATGCTCAAGGGGGCTTTGAAGAGGGGCGGCTGAGGGCTCTGCGATGGAGGCAGGGCTCTTGTTGCTCCCAGAGTGTTTGTGATTTATTGCCAACCACCAAGGGATCTCACTCCCTTCCTCCTACTCCTCAGCTCTTTTTTTTTCTTCCTCCCCCTCCTCCTCATCCCTTTTTTGTAATGTTTTGATAGTTCCTACAGTCAGCTCTGGTAGGGGGAAAAGATGTGGAGAATGGAGGCTTGGAAAAGGGGCCTCTCCTCTCTGAGCCACAGGGGTTTACATGAGTGCAGCAGATGTGGAGAGGGTGAAAGAGAAGAGGGCTAGGCTGGGAAACTGTTCCGCCTCATTCCAGCTCTCAGTCCTTTTTTTTTCAAAAACATTAAAGTGTCGCTCCTTTTCTGGGCCTCTCAGTTGAGAGAATATACATGTGCTCGGGCCCGCCAAGGAAAAGGAACTTGAGGATTGAAACTCACAGAACGAAACACCCTGCTAACTTCAGTTTATAGCTCCATTTTCTTATTTGATTTCATGCACAAGTGCAGACTTGATTTAAGCTCTTTTAATATTTGTCATTCTGGTGCAAAATAAACTCATTGTGTTTTTGTTCTATCAAAGAATTTTTAAATGATGCTTTCAGGGTTTCCACGGGTCCTTAAAAAGTCTTAACTCCAGTAATCTTAATTTTAGGACTTAAAATTACTCTAATGTCTTAAATACATTTTTGACATGGCTTAAAAATGTATTGATTTATGAAGTCTTGCTATTGATCTCGCTGTAACAACTGCATCACAAAACCAGGAACCCACTCCTGAAGAAATCTATACTTTTCAAAGTGTTTTTCTTCCTCACAAATAGGTGTAATTTTCTCAGTTTCTCAAAAATCTAATGAAGTGGGCTAGCCGATTATGTTTTTCAACATAGTTAATATGCACCAATGGTCTAAATCGTTATAGTACCAAAAAAGCAAGCTACTTCCTGCAGTTTTGGAATATAATTTCATCATCATTGCCATTTAAAATGGCTGGATGGCATCATATCATTTTTTTTTTTTATCGACTAGTCGATTAATTGACAAACCATTGCAGCTCTAATGCCCACCATCAGTCCAGGTCATGTGTTGACCAAGAATTAGCTGGCTGAATCATTATTATGCAAAAAGGTGAGATGCTTCCTGCAGTTTGAAACAATAGTGAAGTTCAGTGATCATGTCGGACATTAGCATTGCTGCAGTAATGGCTCTACATAGTTAAATATTCACTGTTTTGTGTGTTTGTGTATGCCCTTTATCTCCCAACAGCCAGTCTGTCTGAGCATTCCTCCAAATGTTTGAGATAAAAGTGTGAATAACTGGTTTTACTCTACGTGCTCTCACAAGGTTCAGCCTGCATGCTCGGTCTTGTTTAAGGAAATATTTGATGCCATCGGGCATCTCGTCTCGCACGTCTTCAGGCTTATCATTATGTTTTCAGTTGCTGCGTGTAACAAACATTGTACGACATGACCAGCAACTTTCTGCAGTGGTACTTTTTAAATAATCACAATAAGCAGATTCTTTAATTTTAACAAACAGACTTTTTCATTACCAGTAAATACTAAAAATGTGGACTTTCCGGCTAGTATTAGTCATATATTTATATTTGTGCAGTAACTCATTATATGGAACATGTGGGTTGTATAAAAGATAGGCATTTTAAAAGGGGCTACTGGAAGGAAGAGAGCAGGCTGTACAAAGGAGACAGTTGCAGGGAGAGTGCTCTGCATAGCTGGAGATTGAGATAATGTAGCTTTCCTTCTCTGGGCCTCTTTAGTACTCACACTGACATCTGCTGTATTGAACACTCACTCTGTCAGTACTGTCAATTTTTTCTCTGCAAAGAATTCACTTCTCTCTCTTAAATTGGGCATGTGGCAACTTCAGTTTTAGTTTTTAATGGGTGTGCATTTCACTTATTTTCCCAAGAAAGGACAGTCACAGGGACAGATCAGTAAATTCATCCACATCATTGTCAGAATCAAGCCCAGCAGAAGTTTTTATAAAGTGATAGTTTGCTCTCATGTAGTTAGTTTTCCTCTGTGGGGCTAAAGGCAGCTGGGGCCAGGAATGTGTTGGCGCTTCTTTGGTGGAGGGGTGCGCACAGACTGCATGGTAGACTGATTTGTAGCTTTGTGATGAATCAGTATTGTGCTAAGTGCTGATTGCAGTAACTTGGTGCACAATGCAACTGGACAATAAATGGTTGCACGCTGAATAGGACCCCGGCGATTGCTGTTTTACACTGTCATTGTTATCAGTGTACATGCCGCTGGCGAGAGGGCTAATTTTAAATTTGGGTTTATTTAACTTTTTGAATGAGTTTATTGCTATTAGAAGTAGACGTTCTACTGTGTCAAAATCAATTTTCTTTATTTTAGCTGCTTAATATTAGCTTGTAATGTTGTCAGCATTAATCTGGGGTGATGAGAGTATCAGCTGTAAATCCACCGCCTGCGTACGTCATACTCAAGCTGGATTTAAATATATCTTTGGCTTGTCATAGTTTCCGACATTGGACTGTGTCACGGAGGAGTGTTTATTAAATGTCAGCTTTTCCTTATCCCCATGTTTGTTTCACCTGAGACATGTTTAACTTTTAGGATATGAGGAGTTACTCATTAGTTTTTCTGTGGTTGCCTCTCATCGTTAGCAACTTTCCACCTATATATAATATGACAACTCAGACTCATCCTTCCCTACCTGATTTAAAGATGTTGAGGTTATGTTGCTCAGCCAAAGTCAAAGTGCCTGTAACTAGGGATGCAATGATTATTTTTATTATTGATAAATCGTTTGGCTATAAAATGTCAGAAAAATGGCCACCAAAATATCCCAGAAACTCAAGATGTCATCTTTAAATTGCTTGTTTTGTCCAAATAGCAGTCAAAGATATTTAGTTACAGACAGAAATAGTCACATCTGAGAGACTGGATGCAAAGAGTATACATAGATATTTAGACCACATTGTAACACGGGTTACAGCACAACTAGGGCTGCAACAAAGGAATATTTTCAATATTGATTATCTGTTGATTATCTTCTCAATTAATAGATTATTTATTTTGTCTATAAAATGTAATAAAGTTGTGAAAAATGTCTGTCAGTGTTTCCCAAAGCCCAGGATGGCATCCTCAAATGTCTTTGTCCACAACCCAAAAATATTCAGTTCACTCTCATTAAGGAGTAAAGAAACTAGAAAAAAATCACATTTATAAAGCCGTAATCAGAGAAGTTTGACTTTTTTTCATAAGAAGTTGCTTGCTTACTAGTTGGTAACTAAATGATTAATCGCTGCAGATCTATAATCAACAGTTCTTCATCTAACCAGTTCGCTGTAAAATTAATCCACAAAGGAAAACAAAGTTTAACATGTATACAGAATACAGGTTTTGACTACATTGTAACCAGGGTTAAATTTCAACTGACACACTCTAAGTTTGGGTGACCAGATCACTTAGGTCTCCCTATGCTTTTAGCAAAAAAGTGAACAAAATAGTGATACATCCTCAACTGCTGTAATTAGAGATATGTCACTAATATTCAGCAATATGACACTGGAAAAAAGAGAAGTAATGTATTTCAGAGCTCAATAAAATCAGCTCTTTAATTAGATTTTTTTTTTCTCCTCCAAGCTGCATTAGTGTTTGAGTCCACTGAGACTTGCATGGAATCGTGTTCATGAAAGCGTGCATAACTGTTTCATTACTTGATTGTGTGCAGAGACTCAAGTCTGAATGGGCAAATCTTCTTTACTAGAGTCCGAGCATGTCTGCTAGCAGGATTAAGACTGAGAGAGAGAATAAGGCAAAGAGAGAGACAGACTGATAGACTTGAATGCAATAAGACAGAAGTGAGATTAGAGAGAAGCACAGTCAAGGGGAACAGAAGAAGTATTTCAAATATGTGATGTACTTGACAGAGAGGGAGACAAGGTGGACTAGCTAGTGTAGCTAGGTACTGTGTGTAGGCCTCGTGCTGTGCTGTGGAGGTGTGGCGTTACGTAATGCTTTAAACACGGTAGATCATAGGCTCCTTTCAAAAAAAGCCTCAGTTATTTTTTAACCATGAACTGATTTTCCTAGTTTTGGTCATAATGCCAGGCAGTTCTATTAAAAATAGAAGCAATTACTTCACTTTAAAACATTTCTGGTACCTCTCCATGTGCATGGACTGGTACCAAAGAGCAGTCACAGCAGCACACCCTTTCAGCACAGAGCTCACATTGCAGTTACACATCTTAACATGAAACTGTCACTATCATGGTATACCTCTGTCATGCAACCTGAAGGTCAAGATCAAGAGTAACGTTGTCACCATAGCAGAAATTTAAACTTCGATACCATACTAGCATAAAAGAACGATACTTGAAAAGGGAAACAAGTCCCAGGAACAGAAAATCTGTTTTGTTTTGTTTTTTAAACAACCTATATACAAGTCTGGTACAGAAACACTTACAGAATAATATCTGGTTTTGCAGAGCTGCAAGCCAAATTTCAGGCAGGACAATAAAGACTGAATTAAACTGAGATCTTGAGTGAGCACTTGAGTCATGTTTTTATAATTTAAGTACTTGCAATACTATTGAATGGATAGACTGTATTGTTTTAAACACGTGGTATTGAAAAAGTATTTAAGTATCGATACTTTTGGCAACCTTAATCAAGAAAACATCTCACTGATACAACTTAGAATTGTGCACATATAAACCACTCCTGTTTCTGAATTTATTGAGCAGACTACAGACGGTATTTTACAGTTATTGTCACTATCACTGATGAGTATGATTTTACATTTCTTAAGCCTCTCACATCAAATTCACTTAAACTTTAATACAATATATTTGTGCTGATACACTGCTCACATTTTGCCAGGGCACATGGAAAATATTGGACCCCTAAAACATTTTTTGCATACTCTTACTTGTCGTTAAAACCAAGTTTGACCTGACAAAACTTCAATCACATTTAGGCCACAATGTCAGTGATATTTCGCAAATATTTTGCGGTGCTTTGACTGGGTGTTTTCAGTTACATAAATCTGACCCTACAAATATGAAGGAATATCAGACTATACAAGATTATTTTCATTTATCGATTAATCTGCCGATTAAAGCCTATATTTAAGTTTTTCAAAATATTGTGAATAGTGTTCATTACAATTTCCCAGACCCCAAAGTGGTGTCTTATTGCTTCATGTACTGTTATAAATTATAAAGGAAAGCAGTAAAACCTGACATGTAAGAAGGTGGAACCAGCAAGTGTTTGACATTTTGCTTGAAAAATGACCTAAGCAATCAAATTATGAAGTCAATTATTAAAATAGTTGGCAACTCATTTTCTTTTAATTGACTAATTGATTATTCGTCTAATAGTAGAAAGGTGACACTTTCATTTAAATCAGTCTACATTTTGACAATAGCCAGTACTGAAAACTTGAGCTTACAGACAATATTTCATTCCTTTGTGCTGCAGCCTCTTGTGTCTCTAAAGTTACATTTTAATTCTACCATTTGTAAGAGACAGCGGTGCTCTGCAAGTGCAGAAATGTAAGAAAAATGCAGAATTCTCTTTAAGTACTAATTACATTCTATATGTGTTGGTATGTGGCCTGATGTAACTCTGCTTCCCAGTTAATTGCACATCAGGAACCTGTGGTTTTTCTGTGTAGGTTGTATGATTCACTGATGGTCTGCTCTGTATAGGGTTAATTGTCAGGCTGTAGCAACAGGCTCCTCATTGGCTGTTGCTACGCTTTTGCACTGCGTCTTCCACCCTGCAGGAGGAGACATTGCCTGCCCTTTTTTTAACTTAACCTCAGCTTGAAGCTATATCCTTCATTGACTTAGTAAAAGCATGTTAAATCCTGTTACAGTTTCACTTGGAAAAGTTAATGAAAAGTCTCTGCTCTTGTATTTTTTTATATTTTTGGTCTGAACAGTGCTTTAGTTTAGCAGCTGCACTCTTTAGACAATCCACCTTTATACCTTATTATTAAAATGTGTAATGTATTATGTATTACAATGCACTTATTGCTCCATAATGTGCTATCATGTGTGGTGTGCTGTGAGGTACTTTCATGGGTTATTAATTTTTACTGCCATGCCTCAGCTAGACCCTTTTTCAGACAAGAAGAAATGGTATAACCTGAAAATGCTGGTTACTTGAGTAGGGCCCTCTAAATTTATCCAAAGTGTGTGCTATCTTTAGTGTGTCCGTGGTGCCCCAGCCCTGTCCTGCCCGCAGTCTGCAGTTTGTTCGGTTCAGACATACCGTCGTTTCAACCGGGGAGATTGTCCCCCCACACCACAGCAGCACCAGTGGCAGCTGCATTGACTTCCTCGACCTGCGGTCGACTTAACTGACTACTGACTGGCTGAGGCTTTTTGGGATATCATGAGAAGGTCTGCCAAACATGCAGGCTTGCAGAGACACGTCCAAGGGGCCCCTGTCTCCTTACTCTCCTTTCCAGAGTTGCCACAGAAACCAACTTTCATTGAAAGTATGAGCAGAGTCTCATGATGGTTGGAGCCCCTCAGCTGTTGTAAACAGAGCCAGACAGAAGTCATACATTGTGTTATAACTGTGTTAACAATGCGGGAATGCAAGAAGGATTATTTAGTATGTTTCTTGCATTGATTACAGCGATCTAATGCAAGGGTTTTTGAGCGTTCACAACCC
This sequence comes from Lutjanus campechanus, assembly GCA_027495735.1. Lineage (NCBI taxonomy): Eukaryota > Metazoa > Chordata > Actinopteri > Lutjaniformes > Lutjanidae > Lutjanus > Lutjanus campechanus. The sequence goes on from JAJHUR010089606.1 coordinate 41,101, forward strand.
TGCCAAGTAGGGCTGTACCCATTTTCTCACATTTGTAGCTTCTACTGGGTTTTTCATATTAGGTCTTTAATATTTTATCATGAAAAAACAAAAACAAATCCTCCATTTGAACAAAATGATCCATCAGATTAAATGAGTAATGATCTAACTCATCAGTTTCATGAACATAAATGTAATTTATGGTGCTGTTACATTGCTGCCAGACCGCCCAGTTAAAACAGGTGTGGGCCTCCCCTCTGTGCGCGGCAAACAGTTTTGACAGCAGTGAAAATGTTGCTTTTAAAAGGCTAAAAACCAACAAATATTCATCAAAGCAAAGTATTTTGTTAGGTAAGAACATCTGTCTTTTTTTTTTTTTGATAAACATGTAACAATACCAAAACCTCAAAGTACGATTAATACCACAATAAAAACTCCACAATACATTAATCTATCCTATTATTAAATACCAAAAAATACTGACTTGAAAAATGTCTATATTAAATAATAAATATGATACATACATCATATGCAATATATTGTTCCATCCCTACTTTTGGACTTCACGACGCTCTGGAGAAATTTTAAATATTTGGACCACTTGAGTCTTAAATAGTCTTATGCAGTCACCACTGGAATCTTATTCTACAAATAGTATAATACTAAAAATAGTAGTGTAGCCTAATATTTGTCTGCAGGTGTGCAAAAATGCCTGGTTTAAACAGAACAAAGACATGCATAAATGTTGACTTAGAATGTCAACGTTACGAACAAAGCTTCACAATTCAAATTATTTTGTACAGTCATACTCCGAAGGCCCAGCAGTTTGCAGGAAATACATTTATCATGTGTTGTTTGCAAACAGTTATGGTAAAATCAAATACACCTGAATGCTTGACAGCAATTAAAGATATTAAAGATTTTTTCCCTGTCTATTTGTGTGTATTTATATGTGTTTCCATGGTTACAACCAATGGCTGGTCGGGGCATGTTGATGGTTTGATCCCTTGCCAAAGCATCTCAGAAATCATCTGTGATAGCTCCAAACATTTCTGCCATATTTCGTCTGCTACTTGATACAATTCCATCGGTGCTGAAACTATCACATCGTTGACAGTACCAAGAAGCAACTCTATCTGCGGCCTGGCCGGTGTCACTCATAGGCCAGACGCCGAACCAGTAAATAAACACACACCTATGGACTGCTTTGAAGAGTCTTCCTGTTATAGCATTATCACCAAGCAAGGCAGAGGCTTTTAAGCCTCTGTATCGTGTATTGTTTAGTATGTTGCTCTTTAGTCACCATTTAAAGCATCTTAAAGACCTGTCAGAAATGTTACCTTTAATAAAACTTATTGCAGTCTGGTAATTTTCATAGAAAACATTGGTCAGGTTGGGTCGGTGGGAGGGTGTGTTGCGGTTTAAATTTAACTCCAGGTTGTGAGCTGAGGTTCTCAGAAAAAGGTTGGCTGGAGAATGGCAGCCGTGTTAGATATCTTGTCTGGGAGAAAGGTTACACTTCCAAGGTGTGTGATGGCAGCGCTGCGTGTCTCGATCTCTATTTAGGGAAACTCTGGTTCCATCTCAGAGTTCACTGCTTCTGAGAAAACCCCCCTCCCACTCTGCAGTTCCAATAATGTCTTCCAGATGACCAGTTGTCCTACATGGAGTTTTGTGTGTTCTGTGGTTAGGAGGACTTCGGTAAGCCAGCTCCTTCACACGCAACATGCCAGCCTGTGTGCTCCGCTGGCCAAAGAGGATGTGGATTTGGATGAAGTGGTTCATTATTTGCCTGATTGAACACTCTCTGGTGGAAGAGGGCAGTTCCTTGGTAATGACTAGCGTGCATGCATCAATGGGACCAGTAGATGCCCGCCTGCTTTAATGCCCGATTCAAAAATCTGTAATAATTTTGAAGTTGGAAAGAAAGAAAAATATGGTCACTAGAAAGGGTTCCATTCATAGTTTCTCAGCATTTTGAAACTGCAGACTCGCTGTTGAACAGTCAGGCCTTTCAGAAAAGCGCCTTTTCAAAATACGCCTTCGCAAATCCAAATAAAATCCTCGCCAACCCCTTCATCCTTTCATGTCCACACCTGGATGCAAAGTTCTAAAGGAAAAATGAGGAAAAAACTGAGACCTGGCTTAACTCATATCACAGGGTATTTGCTTAGTTCCCTGGTCCACCAAACCCCAACTTTAGTACTCCGCACCTCCTGTTCTTGAATCGGTCTGTTGTAAATACTCAGCTTTTACTTATGAAGGCATTCCTTTGGTCTCGTACCTGCTTCCTTTGAAGTTCTGAGAAGTTTGTAAGTCATGCGCCTAGTCAACCTTTCAGTCGCAGCCGTTTAATGTCACAACCTCTGATGACTAGCAGACCCTTAAATTTCTGTACATTTATTTACGATTTTGTATTTAATTAATAACTTCAAATAAAACAATTTGTACAGGCACAACTAAAAATGAACTTAAAGCAGATTTCAGACCCACTTGCCCAACTAGGCCATTGAATAAAAGCATTGATGTTGAACCCTGACTAATTGATTAATTGGCTAATTGTTGCAGCTTGCCTATATTTTGCAATGTTTACTTTTTATTGAATTTGCTGATATGACATGGAACTTAAAACCGTTCATTCTCACCACTCACTTCAGAAAGAAATGGGCCAAGTGAAATCCCCTCAGAGCTGTTGTGTTATCTAAACAGCCAGAGGGTTGACATGATAGATTCTCTCAGTCATGATTATGTTGCCGTTCAGACAAAGAACTACTGTACTTTTACTCCATGAAAGATATTTTTGCATTTTCCATGTGTAAAGCGTGAAGTCAGGAGCAGTATTTCCTCATGCCTTGCTCACAATTCTATCGGGGCTCATGTAAATGGAATTTAGGCTAGTTATTTTTTTTTAGCATTATTCACAGTCATCATCAAAGGAATGCTTTGACGTTTACTGTGAAAGTCAGACTGCTTTGTATTGGAAACTGTTTTTTAGACTAGTTGATCAAAAGAAAAATTAATTTGCAGTTATTTTGTCTTTTGGTTTTTGAGTGTTGTTCAAAAATCACCTGGAGCTGTAGGAAATCATGATATTTTTTTGACAATTTACTAAGGATTTTAAAACCATTATCAATTCTATCAACTAAAATAGGGACACACATGTTTTTGGCATCAACAGCTGTCATATTATCTCTGAGTCTGAACACAAAAAATAAAAACGGAGTAGAAAAAAGTCTGTCTGGCTTGACTCTTCCTTGTTGCAGGGTTCCAGCAGGGTAGACGCATGACTTGCCAACTGTTTTAGTAATCGGTTTGAGTAATTTTTTTTAAGGAAAAAAAGTCTAGATTCTCTGATTTCAGCTTCTTAAATGTGAATATTTTCTTCTTTTTTTGTTTTTTACTCCTCTTGGACAGTAAACTGAATATTTTTGGGTTGTGGACAAAGCAAGACATATGAGCACGTGATCTTGGGCTTTGAGAAACACTGATCCACATTTTTTACTTATTTTATAGACTAAACAAGTAATGGAAAAATAATCACTAGTTGCTGCTTTATTCCAGTGTGTAACTCTCAGGAAAAACATGCCAGTATCTGGTTTTCGATTCCCATGCATACATTTTACAGAACTTGGAATTGATCAGTTAATCAAGAAAATAATTTGACGTTGTATCTGTATCTGTAATTTGTTAGTTAGCCCTGCTGCTAATAACTGCATGTAAAAAAAAAAAGTTATCTTTGATGTGCTAATACTTTGTCTAGGCTGGGATTACACTTAATGTGCTAAATGCACTACTCTCCCATGCAAGGTCATCTATTTCAGATGGGAGAACCTGTTATGACTGCATCGTTTGGTTGCACATAGATTGTGTTAACGGTGTCACTGGCAGTTGTATGTCAGTGTATTTGTGCTATTTCCATGTTGCAACAGAGGTTTTCAGTCCACTCTCGCAGGGTGTATTGGTAACTTATTCACCATGTGTCAGAAAAAGCACCACAAGACAAAGCATTGACCACATTTACTCCTTTACAAATTCACCTTTGTTAATCTATTGTCGTCGTCTCCTCCAGGCTTCTGTCTGCTGGACTTGACGGAGCAGTTTTCCCCTCCAGAGACCACTCCACCCATGCTTGCCAAACTGCTGGAGGCTATTGAGAGGAAAGGTGAGCTTGAAATCAAAGTCACTCACCTTGACATTCAACTGAACTTGAGTTATCAATTTGACTTCTATTTTATAACCACATTTGACTGTGCTTATGTGACCTGTTACACAGAATCACTTGAGTGGTTTTACTTTTATCAAATCAATAAATATAATAATTTAAGTTGTGTCTCACTGATTATTTGCAGGTCTGGACAACCCCACGTTATATCGAACATTTACTGCAGGAGGCGGACTTGAAGTCAGACAGTATTTTGATTGTGGTAAGTACCTACTTTTCACCCCCTTTATGAGCCTACATGAAACCTGTAGGTGTCCAATAGTTGGGTGAGAGAGGAGGAAGTCTTAAATGGAGGCCAAAAAAAGCACTGACGTTAGTGGTGATGACGAATAGATGTAAATGTGTGAGGTGATTTGCATGTGTGTGTATACAGTACACTATGTTCAGAAGGACAGAAGACAGAAAGTACCAAGATTTTTTCACACTTTATTGCATGATGTAGATGATCACAGATCATAGCAGATTGTGCATGAGCCTGTAGTAAAAAAAATCCTCTGTGCAGGAAGGAGTTTCAGTATTTAAGCATGTGCCTTCATGTATCTTCGTGCTACAGATCCTCCCTCTGCAGACTTGGACCAGTTGGAGCTTCCGGTTCTGTGTGACGGTCTGCGTAGGTACCTGCAGGATCTCCCCCAGCCCATCATCCCCACTGCAATATACGCTCAGATGGTCCACACTGCCAAAGGTGAGATCAGGGAAAACCGGCACGTACGGCTGAACAATTAATCAAATTATTATCAAAATATGGCCAAGTGCAATTTTTTCATAAAATGTGTCACAACATACTATTATAAGTCACGCATTTTGGTGCTACAGAGATACCTAAGCCTAAAGATGATATACTCCAGACATAAAGGAACATGCATATTTGGTACAGACCTCAGCAAACGTAATCATCGCCTTTTATATATTTTTCCAGCAATAATAAAATGCAAAGATTATCATTTCCACTTAAATCGTGACTTATTGCAAGCAAAATATCTGTCAAAACAACATGCAATATGGTTGTTTTTGCCCCAGTAGCACAGATTCAACAATCATTTCTTTACTGCACAGTTAGTCTAAAGCTGGAGTGCTGACGTAATGTACCCCTGACATGGTTCTGAACATTCAGTACTTTGAACACAAAACCACAAGACGTAGTCAGTACCCTTTATCCCTCAAAGAAGACTTTTATAATTTGAATCCTTTTTTTTAAGTGTTTTTTTTTTTTTTTTATGGGTTCTTTCCTGCTCGACCCATGAAGTATATAATTAGTGTATTTTATCACTTTCTCTTAACTGTCATTCTTTTCTCTTTCATTCTCTGTTGCAAGAACAGACCAAATTCTCACACCACACTCTTTCTGTAGAGCTGCATTCTCTCGCTGTCACAAGGCCAGAAACAGGATATCTGTGGTTAATAGGAACTAAAACAAGCCTGAAAGTTTATCTCTAGCATCTCTGAGCAGCCAATCACCTGCCAGTGTACCTTACGCTCATTGTCAACCACACAATCTCTCTGTGGTTTCTAAACCTAACTGCACATGACGCCTTTTTTCCATCTCTCTCATTGTTTAAAGAAACATCTTTCATTTCATGCTCGACCGTCCACGGCTTTTAATGCTTTAAGGATCAATTTTTAACGTCGGCCTCGCTGACCTCTCATTGGTCTGTTCTCATCTGTTTCAACAGAGGTGGTAAATCCTGAGGAATGTGCCCAGCTGCTACGTCGCATCGCCAGCACCACGAGCCTGCCCCCCCAGTACTGGCTAACCCTACACTGTCTGCTAAGGCATTTCGCTCGTGTGTGCCAAAACTGCTCCAAGAACCTGCTCAGCGCCCGTGCCCTGGGCGAAATCTTCAGCCCCGTGTTCTTCAGACAACAGGCCACCAGGTGGGTCGTGCTTTGCTGCTGCATACCCTGTCAAAGATAGACAGTAGACAGACAAGTGTGCAGGCTTGGTCATGCAACACGCTGGCACACAGACTCTCAAGCATGCATGCTTGCAGACACACACAGTCAGAGCGCAGGCTGTCAGGCACTCACGGGTTTCAGCTGTACACGGATATAGGTTGGAGCTTTTCTACTTACCAGCTGTGCTGCACAATTAAAGTAGCTAAGCCTGAATTACCATCAGATTGAAACCAGCACAGAGCAGCCAGAACAGCAGCAGAGACTGAGAGTCACCTGGGCTGTTAAAACTTTATTTAACTTGCCTTTTTTCCCCCCTTTTCTCCTCCTCCACAGTTGTGAACCCAGCTTGGATTCTCACATCAAGATCATTGAGGTTCTGGTGACCAGTGAATGGAGTGAAAACCAAGCAGCTCCAGGTACTTAATTTTTGACTTCTATCATGCAAAACGCTTTTAAATGCTGTCACAACAGAACAGGATGGTAGAATATTATTCATTATATATTTCAAAAAGCGTGCAGGACTATTTTGCATTGCATTGTTGCTGGGGTTTTTTGAAGGATTTTCTGCAGCATTTCTTAGCGGTTGTACACACACACACATACATACATGCATGTATGTTCTGTAGCACATGAACTGAATACCCTGAGACCTGAGCTATTAATAGCTTGAAGAAAGGTGTTGAGACTTGCAAGTGCTGCAGTTGTAAAGGGCCACAGGGTACACTGTGGAGGTAAATACTGACATTGGTTGGCCAATGCAAGTTAAGACTGTTTAATCATGTACTGGTCAGTGGATGGAAGTGTTTGAACTGTAACACATTTCCTGACGAGCTTTGTTACATAACAGCGAGGGAGGCACAGTTTCTAAAGCTTGAGCTGCTGCAGAGGAGGTCTGTTTGTGCTTTTGAGCTTGCAAATTACCTTCCCTGAGATAAATATTACACTAATTAAATGGTACAATTCTCTGCAAGGTTTCCAAAGGTGTTTGTGGGATACAGATTACATTGTTGATTTTTGTGCCTGCATTGCTCTTGGCTTTAGCTGGGAACTCGTTTTTCTCAAAGCTGACCCTGATGAAAGTGGATACCGGTGATTTTTCATCTAACATACGACTGTGTAGATATGAAAACAGAAAACTGATAAAAATCTTGTTTGACATTCTGGATAGATTGTCTCATGGGTGATGTTATTAGTTGCATAGATGTAGGGCTGCAGATTAGAGCTGCAATGATTAATCGATTAGTTGTCAGCTACTAACTTAAATGCCATATATATGCTATTTTGATAATCGAGTAATTGTTTTGAATCATTGAAAAACAAAAAAGTCAAATTCTTTGATTCCAGGTTGTCACATGTAAATATTTTCTGTTTTCTTTGTTCCTCTCTGACTGTAAACTGATTATCTTTTGCTTGTGGACAAAATAACTAATTGATTCATCAAGAAAATAAACAATGGAAATAACCATTAGTTGCAGCTCTACTGCAGATAACGAGTATTTTCATGACTGATTAATCTGCCAAATATTTTTCACAATTATTCGATTTATTCGATTCATAATTTAGTCTTTAAAAAGTCCAAAAGTTGTGAAAAATGAAGAAGCTAGAACAGCAAATGTTCCGTATGAAGACAGCAATTGATAAAATCTTTTGTGATTTTTTGTGTTTTATATCAGGACAGATTTTCTTTTTCACAAGTGACGTTATTAGTTGGTTATATGTGAAACACAGAGCTGCACAAAGTCAGTTTTCATGGCTGTTACAGTGGTGGTCTGCACAGATGAAGCCCGTCTGGTGGTTTGTGTGTGAGTGCAGTGCATTGCGTGGCACAGTTATGTTTTTACAGTGCTAGTTAAAAGCACTGTCGTTGGCTGGCCCAGAGGCCCAGGACTGGCTGTGGCTGTTTCAACATTTTATTACCTGTTAGGGCTATTTATAATGTTCCTGTGCATGGGCCACTCTCAGCTGTCAGTAATTTGCACCTGCGGGAGCACTTTGGCAGCAGGGTGGATGGAGGCATTGAAGGGCGTCCAGGCAGGCGGGCAACACACAAACCCTCAAACACTTTTTAGTTCCTTTTTTAAACACACACACACGCTAGGGCAGGGGCGACATGCTTATCTGCCGATAGAACCAAAGAAGCCTCTTGGATGAGAGACGAAACGTCTTCAAGAACTTTACCAAGTTCAGTTACCTTCGACAGCCTTTTCTAGGAATACCATGACCTGGATGACTGAGACTCTTTTTGCAATGATCCCTCAAGTGGTCAACACTTGTGACAAAGATATGTAATAGGAGCAGGATGTTTTACAGTTTGACAATAAACTTTATAGTCTAAAATGACATCAGGGCATTGAACCAGAAAACTTTCACCAGTATTTTTTAATAAATATAAATAACTATAAATTAAAAAGAAGTAGAACAAAATATATGTGTATATTAAAAGAGAATTAAGGCTGTAAAGCTAACAAATAAGAACAATCTGTTATGATTTGTAAAAAAAAAACATTTTCATATAGGCAAATATTGGACAATATATAGACCAATATAGCTGTGACAGGCCAGTATTGGGCTGATAATATCGGTCAACTGATATATTGGTTGCGCTCTAGTTTTATGTCGTGAAGTAAAATGGATCCTTTTGTTAAGATGATATTACTGTGATTGCGATGCCATTTTCAGTTAGCTCATTAATGGTAAATCTCATGTGTTAACATTGAACCAATAGACTAAACACTACTTACTCATACAAAATGAAAAAGAAAAAAGAAAAAGAAACTAAGATACTAAAGTGAAACGATTTCCCCCCCCTCCTACCTCTAACACACACACACACACACACACACCCATGACCCAGTCAGGCACACAGCAAAGTGCAGGTTTGCAGTCACCTGTCTCCTCCAGATAACAACAGGGTCACAAGAAGAGAAGCAGAAGAAGAATAGCCTACTTTGTAAACACGCATGTACAGAATGTACATGTGTTTCTTTGAATGACCCGTGTGTGTGTGTGTGTGTGTGCCTCCTCCCAGTTACTGCGTGCCTATTTTAAGTAAGCGACAAAAGGCCCACTTAGATTTGGTTGGCTGGAAAGTCGGCCTGCTCCACAGAGCACTTCTTGTTAACTGAGGGCTGCTTCCAGTTTCTAGGGCCGCTCTCCTCCCTCCCTCCCTCCCCTCCTCTCTCCCCTCTCTGCCTGGATCTCCACATGTCCTCCCTGCCTCAAAGTGTCCAGCTCAGCAAATATTTGAAACTTTGCAAGTTAATCATAAGACTGAACACCACCTCCCCCGCCACCTCCACCTCCTCTCTCCTGCTCCTGCCTCCTCCTTTACAAACAGAAAGAGAGGCAGAGAGGGAGTGACCAAAGAGACACGCACACACACGCAGCTGGCACGAGTGGCTGCTCTCAGAACAGGCAGCACTGACAGAGCGGCCACCGCTAATCATTAACTACCTGCCTCCTACACGAGCAGGCCGCAGAGTGCTCAGAGAGAGACTTTAGCTCACTCACAGCGGGAACGGAGCAGTCAGTCAGCGAGACCGTCGCATGTTGCACCTGCCTCACGTCGAGCGGATTATACCTGGATTTCATTAAGAAGCACATAAAGCCGCAGCTCTTTTTAAGAATTAAAAAAAAGCTTCTCAGTGGCCTAGAAACTATGAAATGGAGCTTTACTGGAGGACTTGAACTTAACTCACTCACTGGATTTATTTTACCTTTTGGGAATAAAAAGAAGAGATTGTTGACTCACCAAATCATGCACAACTTGCAACGTAAGTTTGATCTTCTACAGCTTTTTCTTTTCTTCTGTTTTAAAAAAAAAAAATAGATTAAATACAAAAGTAGGACAGTGCGCTGCTGCTTCTGCTGCCTGCAGGCTAAAGGAAAAGGGGTCGCTTTGGTAGGATAAGACAGAAATATCAAGAGAACAAGAGAGCAAGAATTAAAGAATTGTTTCTTTTAAGCCTCCAGTCAGAGCTGTCAGTGAACAGTTTTGCCTATGGCTGCTTCTTGTGCTTTATAGTTGTGAAATATTCCTACAGAAGCACATGTAACTGCATTACTTGACAAGTTGATTAGAGCAGCAACGATTAATCATTTCAGTCAGTTTCTAAGCTATAATTTAAAACACTTTGCTGTTCCCACCGTCTTAAATATAGAAGAATTTGCTGCTTTTCTTTGACATTTATGACAGTAAATGAAGAGTCTTTGGGCTTTGGACTGTTGGTTGGACAAAAGACATAATTTTAAGACATCACTTTGAGTTGTTGGAAATTATGATGAGCAGTTTTCATAATTTCTGGACATTTTATAGACTCAATGATTAATTGATAACTAAAATACTGGTTAGTGGCAGCTCCAAAATTGATTAATCTTAATGAAAGGCCTCACAAGCAGTTCATCGCCACAGTGTACTAGTGCAGCCTTTTATTAAATTAAGTATTTTCAACCCTACAGACTAGTTTTCATCTGCGGATTATTTTTTTTTTAATCACAGGATTCAAGACACTGATTTGTTCCTAATATGATCAGTTTTACTACTTCTTTAGAGTTCCTTAGTTGAACCTAGAAGCAGTGCTTATACCTTACTGAGAAGTGAGTCTATTTTAATTTCACTCAGGAAATCAAGCAAGCTATCTCTGTCATGCCGAGTGTCACGCTGTGGGATTACAGGCGTATTTTGGAGCTCAGGGTGCCGTTGACCGGGGCCAGGGCATTATAATTTAGCTGCGTACGTGCTGCTGCAGCAGAGCTGGCTTTGTCTGAGTGCCAGAAGTGGGACGGACTAAAACCGCCGCACGACACACGCAGAGAGGAGGGGCTGAGCAACCTGCAGGAGAGCAAGCTCGACACAGTGAGAGAGAGGATGACAGAGGGAAAGCATGGAAACAGGCTGCAGGTCCTTTTTTTCTCCCCTTCTGCTCGTGCACATGTAAGATGGATGCATGCTAGGACGTCACGCTGGATTCTGCACAGGGAATTATTTCAGTTTAGCTGCAGTGTTGTAAAGTATTAAAGCAGGGAGGTAAGAAAAGGTACGGGGCTTTCAGAATGACCTCATCGCTCTCAGGAAATTAAAGATGCAGGAGTGGTTGGTGACAGACCCCCCGTGTGATTGGCTGTGGTAAGTGATGTAACACGTTACTGAGCAGGCTGCTCTTAATGGCTTTTTCAAATGGATGTTTAGGTGATCATAAAAAACGGTTTATTGTGCCTCTTCTGAGAGATTTTTGCAGTCAGTCAAATAATGCAAGCTGTGTTTCTGTAGAAATGAGTCCTCGGAGATTGCTAAGCTGTTAAGACTGGATTGCCTACATGGGTTCTTATAAGAATGAGAAATTTCTAGTAATCTGGAGATGAAATGTGATCAGATTGGAAGGCAGCCGGTGCTGAGACGTGCAGCAGGAAACCATGAGCATGTGTGGTTGAACCGGTAGGCTGCATTTTGCACAGATTGGAAACCTTGTTGCGTTCTTTTTCTGCCATGTCACATTCGTAGCTGTCTGGCAACAGTGCACGGTAGTGGTGGCACTCTCAATGAGCCTGCAAGATCCATTGTAGCAGAAAGGGTGTTAATGCAGAGGGAGTGAACAAAGGCAGTGCAGATTTGCGGGTTAAAAATAGCCTGCTGCTACCTTAGCTCTGCTACAGCGTGTGTCAGCTTGTGAGCAGCCACTGCAGATTTAAAGATCGTCTTTTTAGTAGCAGTTAAAATGCATTAAGGAGTCAGTCTCTGTCATGAAAATCACAACAGATGCAGTGTAAATCTGCCTCAGGAAAGGGAGATTTAATGGTCTGATTGTGAACAGAGTCAATGATAATTATCTGTCTTTACGCTGGATATTTGGTGCAAAATCTTGAGGGGGCATCTGGGTATTTGCATTAGGTTTCACAGCCTGTGTGCTACATTTTAATGTTTTCTTGTCTTCCTTTCCTGTTGAATGAATCCACAACCTTGGTGGTGTAACTGTTCATGATCGGCATCAGTTTTTCCTGCAGCCACACGGCTGTCTTTGCAGCGAGGAATATTAATAGATATCGCTTTTTTTTTCTTGAATGAAATTCATTCTCCCTGACTCATGCTTCATTTCCCCTCCCACTGCCTCGCCGTTACCGCCTCTCTGTCGGGAGAGCAGCAGCGTTTTTTCAGCCCTGTTCAATCAATGAGGGGAAAAAAAAGATGAGTGAGAGAGAGCCAGAGAGCGTGTGTGTGTGATTCCCAGCATCCGCAAAATGATTAAATCAATTCAAACGATGTAGTGGATGTCAAATTTAGTATCCTGTTGTATTTCGCTGCAGATTTAAAGAAGTTCAATAAGAGAATCAGCCATTTAATTCAAGCTGAGTATGAAAACATGAGCACATACAGGCTCCAGTCATCTATTTACATCCTGTATTTCCTCCTCTTGTCCTCACAGCTCTACCTCCAAAGCCACCCAAGCCCACATCTGTGACTAACAACGGTATGAACAACAACATGGCTCTACAAGACGCCGAATGGTACTGGGGAGACATCTCGAGGGAGGAGGTCAATGAGAAACTGAGGGACACTGCAGATGGTACGTTTTTGGTGCGAGATGCCTCTACAAAAATGCACGGAGACTACACTCTGACTCTGAGGTGAGCTTAGTTTCTCCTTTCAGTTCTAAATCATTTCCTCTTTATCAGCCATCTTTTAGTTATTTTTAGCCCATAATTTAACTGGTTTTGATGCTTTTTTGTTTACAGAAAAGGAGGAAACAACAAGCTCATTAAAATATTCCACCGGGATGGGAAGTATGGCTTCTCAGACCCACTGACCTTCAGCTCTGTTGTGGAGCTTATCAACCACTATCGCAACGAGTCACTTGCGCAGTACAACCCCAAACTAGACGTCAAGCTGCTGTACCCGGTCTCCAAACACCAGCAGGTGAGATCTCACCGCAGTCTAACCTCACAAACTGGAAACAGTTGCATTCAAGCAATTTTAACCGCAACTTATTGTCTTGTTCTCAGGATCAGGTGGTGAAAGAAGACAATATTGAAGCTGTGGGGAGGAAGCTCTGTGAGTACCACCAGCAGTACCAGGAGAAGAACAAAGAGTACGACAGACTGTATGAAGAATACACCAGAACGTCACAAGTGAGTACCGTTCAGACTCGAACAGTGATCAGGAATTGTACCAGGGATGCACCGATTGAGTTTACAAAGCAAAGAGCAGGATACCCAGGAGGCCGTAAAACAGAAAACCAAAATGTAAGGCCAAATAAAGTTCAGCTCAAATTAAGGTAAAATTAAAACACAAAGCAAAAGATGCAAAAACAGAGAGAAGAACAATTAAAACTTTGTATAAATAAAAAGAATGTTCTTTCATAAGCCTGTCAGCAAATAAGATTCACCAGTTTATCTGCTTACTTAATGCTGTGTCAGTTATTTGAAGTTTGAAAACAGTAGCTAGCACATCCAACTGCTGTTTCGAGAAGAAGCCACTGGCTGGACACAATTTTATGATGTAAGAGGGCAACAGGTGCTGTGTTTTTTAAATAAAGATCCCTTTTTTTTGCCTGTCATAACTGGGGGAGTGAAACAACAAAAAACAAAATGAATAACCACAAAAACATCAGAATCGGCCCAGAATTTTACAATCGGTGCATCCTTAAATTTTACTGCAATATTTGTACGGCATGTTCTAATAATGCTGTGTCTCTGCTTGCAGGAAATCCAAATGAAAAGGACGGCTATAGAGGCGTTTAATGAAACTATAAAGATATTCGAGGAGCAATGCCAAACACAAGAGCGGTACAGCAAGGAGTATATCGAGAAGTTCAGGAGAGAAGGCAACGACAAGGAGATCCAGAGGTAAGAATGCCCTACACTGAACCAGGTCGTGTGTAAAAGAAGCACCAGTATCAGATAATAGAAGTTTAATTATGTCTATTGTTGTCTTCAGGATCATGGGCAACTATGAGAAGTTAAAGTCCCGGATAAGTGAGATCGTCGACAGCAAGCGCAGACTGGAGGAAGATCTGAAGAAGCAGGCGGCGGATTACAGAGAGATCGACAAGAGGATGAACAGCATCAAGCCCGACCTCATCCAGCTGCGTAAGACCAGAGACCAGTATCTCATGTGAGTAACCGCACTTCTTCTCTTCTCAAACTTTAAGCTCCTCTCTGGAGAGGAAATCAAAAATGGGTCTGACCTGGTTTCTAACATCCTCGTGTTGTCTCTCTCTCTCTCGTCAGGTGGTTGACCCAGAAGGGAGTCCGACAAAAGAAACTCAACGAGTGGCTCGGAATCAAGAACGAGAACACAGAAGAGTGAGTGTCTGTTTTCATTTCAACAAATTAACCAACAGGAGTCACCTTTTACCTTGTAACTGAACTTAACATTTGTGCACCTTTTTCTATTTTTCTAGTCAATATTCGATGGTGGATGATGATGAAGACCTTCCTCATCATGACGAGCGGTCCTGGAAACTGGGCAACATCAACCGACTACAGGCGGAGGCTCTCCTCCAGGGCAAGAGAGACGGAACATTCCTGGTTCGAGACAGCAGCAAAGCAGGATGCTACGCCTGCAGTGTTGTGTATGTATCAGCACTATTCCTCAAACAGCTGTTAAAGGACAGGTTCAAGTGTCTCTGCGATCGTTCCTCCTGTTCATACGCTAAAGTAGACAGTTTATCTTTGTGCGTTAACAGGCAAAAGTTCCATAATGTTTAAGCACGATGGAATTAAAGTTGTTTGAGAGAAAATTAGATCTCTGCTCCTCCTCTTGGCTGTTTTGAAGCTTTAGAAAGTCAATCACAGGTCGGTAAGATAGTTGATTGTTGAGTCTCATCACCAAAACTGAAATATTTGACAATTTAGATGTGATGATTAAGACTTCAAGCATTTGGAAATTTTTTGTTAAGCTCTTGGATATGCTTGAAAAGTGCTTTACAAACCCTGACATTTGGAACGCTGCTCTGGACACTTTAGTTAATCCTAAGTGCTGTCTCTATTTTAATAGAGTTTAAAGACATTTCAACAAAGTTTTGTTTCAAAGTTTGTGAGCATTTTGACAAGATTTTCATCTCTAATTGCAAATGCACATCAGTTATTGGTTTCTTTAAAAGTTAATAATCTGACCTGTCAGCCCTGAAAAAAACATATCAGTCGACCCCCACTCGGGTTTTAGAAACTGATACTTAGTGTCCAGTATGAACAGGAGGAACAATTGCAGCAACCAAAACTTGTTTCGATGTCCATATCTGCTCTACTGCTTAAAGACAACAACCTACCCTTTAATGTTTGAAGAAGATATTTAAAAATATAGCGAGTGGTTTTAGTGGTCAGAGCACATTTACTGCCTGCAGACAGAACAGACTGTAACCTGTTGTCCTCTTCTTCCTCTCTGCAGTGTGGACGGCGAGGTGAAGCACTGCGTCATCAACAAGACCCCCTCAGGTTATGGCTTCGCCGAGCCGTACAACCTGTACAGCTCACTAAAAGAACTCGTACTTCACTACCAGCACACGTCTTTGGTCCAGCACAATGACTCTCTGAATGTGACGCTAGCGTACCCGGTTTATGCCCAGCAGAGACGGTGAGGACCCGGATGTTTATCCACACATGGACACAAGAAAAAGGCCTCGTGGGAGTTGGAGATACATGTCCTCGGACTCCGTGATTTGAGAAAAAAAAAAGAAGAAGAGGCTCCGTTTTTTGCCTAACTCAGACTTGAAATCGGAGGAAAAAGACGCAATAAAGCCTGAAACATTTCAGTGACTTTGGCTGACCTACGAGCCTGAGGCGAGTCTGAATGTAGATTTCTTTCTCTTTTGCTTTTTGTGGGAGCACAGAATCAAGCGGAAAAACTGCTGAACTCTCCCCCAGCAGAGGACATTTGAGGCCTTTTCCTAATGGTGCTTGTTCTTTTTCAAAGCTTTACCAGCCGGGAATGTCTAATCGCAGCAGATAAACTCTTCAAATGGAACTGTACCCACCGGCCACAACTTTGTTTTTCCACTTTTGTTTTTTTTTTTCCTTTCACTTCATCTATGTGTGTGTGTGTGTGTGTGTGTATGTGTGTGTTTCTGCACAAGTGTTTCCGTGTCTGTGAGTGACTGAGAGTGTGTGTGATTGTCCATGTGACCAAAACTCATAGAATCAGGAAACTGTGTGATGTTGGGGAGGGAGGGGGGGGGCGGGGGGCTGTGTAACACATTTGCTTGTGTTAACTGTTCAGTAGCAGACCGTCGGTCCGCTGATAAATGTAGCAAAATGGCACTTTTTAAACAAAAGTTTAATTTTTCTTTTTGTTTTTTTTTGAAAACTCCTATGGACTTTTATCAGAAGAGCGGAGAGGATGAGACGTCCGCTTCCCGCCTTCTCACTGTCGAGCATTATAGCGCAGAAGTAAACTTGATCTTTACTGTGGGCAGGTGAAACTATGAATGGACTCACTTATTTCATGTACATATGTGAAAATGTGCAAAGTCATGAATCAAAGTGCACCATACCAAAAAGGATCAGCTCCTGTTTAGTTATATTCTGATCTGCTATGCAATTCTTTCTCCATTATTTCTTCAGAATTGTGTTTTATTCTGTTGCGACCCACAATATAAGCTTGTTTTATTGCTTGAAAAGTATCTTTTCCTGTGTAAATATCCAAGAGGATATTTTGTGTCAAAATGCCAAGATACAGTAAAGAAACTGCTTATGATTTTTAAAAAGATAATAATAGCAACATACACTTTATTATAAATTACTTTAACAACTGGTATAAAGATGGAAAAGATGAGTATTTTATTAGTCTCTTTGTTTTGTTTTTTTTCGCTTCAAACTAATGTTCTTCTCAGGCAGAGCCTTTTTGAGTATTTGAGCTGCTTCAGTCACAATTTCTTACCAGAGTTGTTTAAGCCTACATGCAGTTCTTTGTTGAGACGGACAAAGACGGTTCGAGCACTCAGAGAATGGGATGATGGGATTGTACAACCCTTATCAACCATCAAGCGCGAAAACAAAAACAGTATAGATTTATTTTGTTATAAAATATATATGTTCCCACATGAGAATATATCAGAAAAGCAGACTGGTGTTTTCAACCGATGGATGGATAATTGTTATTAAAAAGATCAATATATACATTGTCCACTTAGTATTTTTCTGTATCAGAAAATCACTGTGTTTACATAGGGGTGGATCAGCTCATTTCAGATCTGTCTAATTTCATATCGCAAAAAAAAGGACGACACGTGCCAGTTGAATCCTTAGCCACAGCTCAACTATCTTTTCTTTCTTTCCCTGTCTTTTTAATTTACTAAGTCCACGACTGAAGCGATTGGTACACGTGGACTGGTAATAACTATCAGAAAATATTTTAAAATGAAGCTTTTCAGTGTGTCAGGCCACCAGAAATACCCATTTGTCACCCTCTGATGTGAAAAATGACTAATTGGATCACTCAAATGACAGAAATGTGTGTATTCTCCAATCCTAGATGCCATTAAAGTATTTAGACATGGTACTTTTATTCCCAAACCCGCAAAAAGTATACTCATGGTCAGCACGGCTGTCAAGTTAAACTGTTAAATATATCTTTGTGTAACTAATTAGTTGTAAAGACCTTAACCCAGTGTCATCTTTGATTATTGCTTCCATTTTCACTCACATTTGACTCAATTCTCTCCATCTTTGGCACAAAAATGTCTAAAAATTTTTTTTTTTTAAAGGCTTAAAACAGCAGCAAAGCCTCCACTTGTGTCAAAAGTATGAATGATACATGTGATGTCATCTGTATTGAGAGATAAATGTGTGAAATACGACCACGGAAGGAAATTTTTCAGCACGGAAATGATTAATTTTAAGTTTCTTGCGTATTAATCTCAGCCCCTTCCTGTTGTACGGCTTAAAAAAGCAACTGTACACAGAACTGAGTTCAAAATGTAAAATGTGTTTATGTGTATTTGATCAGATTACTCATCCAAGATTTAAATTTTTTAGCCTATTGATAGTAATTGTCATTCATTCTAGGTTTTATTGGCTGTTAACAGACGTCATGGATATTAGATCTGTCATATCTGACATTTATTTTTATTAGAATATTTTATTTACCTCCCAAACAGCTGCTGGCATGAACTTTTTTTGTTTTTATTGTCAAAAATATTTTCTTTTTTAAAAAAAATATATAGTTCTTGGACAACAAGCACCATTATTTTCTTTGCCCCAGTTCTGGGTTGTTATGATTATTTTAGGTGTCTCTTCATTTTCTTTTATTTTATTTTTTTATTTGAAGCTCATCTTTTTTGTGGGTGTCCCCAGACATGATGATTGGATTGAGATTTACCAGTGTTCCCCAGTTTTGCTTCAAATCTGTATTGGGCTTTGTTAAAAAGGAAATAAAACACTTCTTTTTAAGAAACATGTCTTGTTTTAGTCCTTATTATTGAAAGAAATGTTTGGCTTTGTTGGCGATCAGTTAAACAGATATTTGATGGGTTAGATAGGTGGATAGGTTTATTTTTTTACTCATTTTCTCCAGATGATGAAAACGAAAGCCTGCCAAGATAAGATCAACATTTATGGCTTTTAGACAGCTAATGTTTATTTGCATCACTGATTAATCTGTGGATTGTTTTCTGGATTATGCCACTGATGACTAATGACTACATTTAGTATGTTAAGGAAAAACCTTACAGAATTTTTCCTGTTTGATTTGGAAACAAAATTGGGTGTGGAAAATGTCAAGACTTACAAAAACACTCATGGAAATACAGGTTCCTGTGATCACATCTTCATGCTCTTAATTCTTAATTGAGTCTATTTGGTCATTTGCTTTTAAGGAGAAATGATAAGAAATGTAGCTCCATGACCATGAGTTTCCCTTATACACTGCTTGGCCAAAAAAAAAAATTCCAAAGAAAAGATGCTCAATGGGGTTAAGGTCTGGACTCTGTGGTGGCCAGTCCATGTGTGAAAATTATGTCTCATGCGCCCTGAACCACTCTTTGACAATTTGAGCCCGATGAATCCGATCCAATGATTGCCCGTGCCATCAGGGAAGAAAAAATCCACTCATGGAAAAAGCTGCTCATTCAGTATATTCAGGTACTGAGCTGACCTCATTTCTTGGGCATATAACGTTGCTGAACTTTGACCTGAACTACTGAAGCAACCCCAGATCATAACACTGCCCCCACAGGCTCGTATGGTAGGCACTAGGCATGATGGGAGCATCACTTCATCTGCCTCTCTTCTTACCCTGCTGCACCCATCACTCTGGAACAGGGTAAATCTGGACTCATCAGACCACATGGTCTTTTTCCATTGCTCCAGAGTCCAATCTTTATGCTCCCTAGCAAATTGAAGCCTTTTTTTCTGATTAGCATCACTGATAAGTAGTTTTCTTAAGGCTACACAGCTGTTTAGTCCCAATCCTTGTCACTGTGTGTGTGGAAATGTTCTCACGATCACCATCGTTCAAGATTTTTTTCCAACCACATTTCTTCCTCGAAGATGATGGTTCACCACTATCCTTTCCTTTCCGACTCTTAACCCAGTTTTAGTAGTTTCATCAATCTCCTTAGTTGTTTTCTTTGCTTGATGTAGGCCAATAATTTGACCCTTCTGAAACAGAGTAACATCTTTTCCACGACCACAGGATATGTCTTCTGTCATGGTTGTTTAAGAAATGAGAAGCTACTCACTGCATCAGTTGGAGTTAAATAACTTGTTGCCCGCTGAAACTGCAATAATTATCCAGTGGAAGGCTCTTTATCAACTATTTGCTTAGTTAAATCAAGGTGGTGACTTTTTTTTTTGGCCAGGCAGTGTATCTCTATATTCATAAACCCCTTAAAATGTATATAAACTCATGGGTGTGGCTGTATTCTGATGAACTAACGACCTCTGTTCCTTTCTGAGGTATCTCAGCCACTAACAAACACACAACTGCTCCATTAAATGTCAAAAATAGTAGAAAAATGCCCATCGCAACATCCAAGAGTTTGTCTCCAGTTTGTCTGACCAACAGTCCAAAACTCAAACTATTCAGTTTACCATAATAAATAACAACAAAAAGCATCAAATCATCACACACAAGAAACTCCAATGTGTTTGAAAAATAACAAAAACGATTGATCAGCTGGGAAAAGAGTTGCAGATTAGTCTTTGACAATCGACTGACCAATCAATGGTCTAATCGTTGCAGCTGTAGTGGAATAAGTGAAATGTCTCAATATCTACTGGAATAAATTGCCACAAAATTTGACACAGACATTCATGCTTCCACTGGTATAAATTAACTTTGAGAATCCCCTAATATTTAATCAAAAATTTAATGTCCAGTATGATTTATGACCAAATACCTGCAAAACTCAGACATCTCCATCAGCCTGAAGTGTACTTTGTGTACTAATTACCAAATGTTAGCATGCTAACATGCTAAAATAAGATGGTGAACATGCTATGAACATTATACCTGCTAAACACCAGCATGTTAGTGTTATCATTATGAGCATGTTAGCATGCTGATGTTAGCATTTAACTCAAAGCACCACTGTGCCTTAGTACAGCCTCACAGAGCTGCTAACATGGCTGCAGACTTGCTTATCTCTGCATCTTACTGTACCATGAACACATCAAGCTATGATCCATTTTGGATATCCAACTACTCTGGGGCAGTTCTAAAACATGCTTTGCTGCCACCCCAAGTTTTGGACTGTTCTTGTTTGAATATCTGAAGTCCAAGTGCAAGTGAATGCAGCAGGCGATGACAGTCTCTACACATATAATTTAATGATCTGCTCTGGACACATTTCAGACTAAGTGATGAGCTTATGTTCAATGAAAAAAGACATATTTTTGTAGTCTCCATGCCACCCTTTTGCCACCTCATGAATAGTTCTGTAGATGCACCCCTGCACCTAATACACAAAAACCAACTGATATTCCTGCCTCTTAGATTCAGATCACACGTTCGTCTTTTGCTGCCAGCAGCACGAAGTATCACAGATATTCACTGACGTACAAACTGGTTCCTTGAATGACAGCTAGCTGGAAGCCTTCGCCTTGTGTTGCGAAACATCTTTGATGTCTGAAAGGTACAAACTCAGTCGGCGTGTCTATCATGCCAGATATGCATCAAAACTAGAACACAATGTCGGCGTGGAAACTTTTTTTTCTTTCACCAGATTCAGTCCACTTCGGTTTCTTTCTGTTTCACTTGAAACCTCCTTGGGTGTTCAACTAGAGTGGTGGAAAATTAATGTGCATTTATTTGTCAGCTTTAGTTTCAGAAGCTCGTCATGTATTTGAACATGCATGTACATTATAACAGATTAAACTATTGACAAGCAACATTAAAATGCTGCACAGTAATAATAATACTGAAACAGGCTACTCTGCAGAATGAGTCATTGCATCATTTTATACCTGATACTTAAATACATTTTGCTGATAATCCTACGCAGCAAGTATTATCCATAAATAAGCAAGTCTAGCATGCAAGACCTAAGTTAAGGATCTGAATACTTTCCACACAACGATGGTTTTGTTGATGCAAAGATTTTACAGTTATTTTCCAATCATTTAAGCTCAGTTTCCACAACAAACTAGTAACTCAAAATGCTGCACTGCCTCAAAGCAAAAAAATGAATACAGCTCTGTTAAACTAGGTAATACATTAGACAATATATTTAGCACAACATCACATGTTTATCACTCAGGTTCATCATGGCTGCATTAAAATAAAAGTTGTTAAAATGCTAATGAGTAACTGATTGCTATCAGAGTCTGCAGTGTCTGATATACAAATGGTAATGAGTAAATGTGTCACTTACTGATTATGAAGTCTACACTCACACGTTCATTCAAGGACAAACTATGATTGTATTGATCTGAGTTCTTTTTATTCAAGACATCAAACCTCAATCACTTTTAAGAGTAATGATCTGAAATACAATAAGCTAAAACGATATTGTAATGCTAGGAAGTACATAACATTAAACCACAGCTTACACTAGTGTGACTGACACTTGATACTATGCAACAATATTTATAGAGTTCATTTCTATGGCAGTGGTGGTGAAGTACAGTAGTTAGTCATTACTGTATGATGCAGTATTTCAAGGTACTGATCTGTATGCTTAGGAATGAGCAGAGGTGTGACCAAGTCATTGATATGGAAGTCACAAGAAAGTCCCAAGTCAAGACAGACAAGTCCCAAGTCCTAAACTTTGAGTTTCAAGTCCTCAACAAGATAACAGTGAACTTCCAGCTTTATTGATTTGTTACTTAAGTGTCAGCAAATGTATGTATGTATGTATGTATGTATGTATGTATGTATGTTATTATATATGGTACGTGAATTTACCCTTTATTTTTTAAATAAATTTGATGTAACAAAACAATTAAGATTCAACAGGAAACTCTTTATTTACCATGACATACATAAATACAACCATACATATAAACATACATACATATAAACATACATAGAACCATACATACATACATGCAACCATACATATAAACATACATACATACAACCATACATATAAACATACATACATACAACCATACATATAAACATAAATACATATATACAACCATACATACATACATACATGCAACCATACATATATACATACATAAAACCATATATACATACATACAGACATCAGACAACCATACATATAAACATACATTCATACATACAACCATACAATGTATGTTGTATGGTTGTACGTATGGTTGTATGTATGTATGGTTGTCTGTATGTAGGTATGGTTGCATGTATGCATGCATGTATGTTTATATGTATGTATGTACTGTATTGTATGTATGCATGTATGTATGTATGTATGTGTGTTTATATGTATGGTTGCATGTATGGTTGTATGTATGTATGTATGTATGTATGTATGTATGTATGTATGGTTGCATGTATGTATATATGGTTGTATGTGTGTTTATATGTATGGTTGCATATATGTATATATGGTTGTATTTATGCATGTATGTTTATATGTATGGTTGTATGTATGTATGTTTATATGTATGGTTGTATGTATGTATGTATGTATGGTTGTTTGTATGTATGTTTATATGTATGGTTGTATGTATGTTTATATGTATGGTTGCATGTATGTATA
>JAJHUR010089607.1:0-11455 GCA_027495735.1 Lutjanus campechanus
TACAGTAGCCCAAACATATCAGTAGCTAGCCACCGACAAATGCTGTTCACTGTAGAATGTTGAACCAAACGGCACAAAAGAATCGGGATGTTTATCGAACTCTAACATGTTGGCAAAGGCTTGCAGTATGGGGATAAAACTTGGTGGCCACAAGGGGCCACCTACATGGAATATTTGGTGGCCACAGAGTAGCTTTTTGTGGGTCATGGTCAGTGTTATACCCTGCCTTAAGATCAGCATAATACATTTTATTATGTCCCTTTTATGCTTTGCCTTTCTTTCTCCCATTGTGTTTTTGCTCTGTCTTTGTCATATGTAAATCACTTTAAGTTATCCTTTGTATAGAATATGCTATAAAAATAAAACTGTCTTGCCTTGCCTACAGTAATAGCTGTGGTTGAGGTGTCTTCAGTCGTCCTAGCAGCTCTTTAAAACTGTACTTAGGCACAGTGTGCTTTGAACTACAGTAAATGTTAATGCCACTGTGACATTCCACTGATAAAACAGAATAGGAAAGCAGCACACTCATAACTTGATGCATTTATTTCAACTTATACAGATCTATGTTGAGGCAAATTGCCTTCTTTTGGATGAATAAGACCTGTGATCCCGAGGAAAGCAGTTCGCTGAAATGTGGAAGAAAAGCAGTAGAGTTGTGAGTGTGTCTTTGCCATTCTGTTGTATTTCATGTCAGACTCACTCTATTTACGCTCTGTATTAAAATGGTAACTGTATCTGGATAAATTATCCAGATAAAGAAACACATGCAAGGTATAAATGCTTCATGATTGGCCTGACCACATCTGTATGTAGTCTGGCTTACAGTACACTGTGTTTGAATCTTAGACAGGTGCTCACGCAATCCATTACAACAATCTGGTTAACAGATCAGATGTTTTTTTTGTATGGCAATACATCCAATAATTGTTGAGACATTACATTCTGAAGCAAAAGCGTCCCCAGAGTCAGTAGAATCATGTAGGATCTATGAGTGTTTGTACAAATGTTTCTGCCAATAAATCAAGGAGATTGTGAGATAATTCACTTGACTTGTGGTGAAAAGTCGAGTGATCACCAAAGTCAAAAGGCTTAATTATCTGGTGAAACTGTTTGCATTATCTTTGGAATTAAATCCATTTTTATACCAAAATTAGTGTTTATATACAGTTTTTTTTTTAAAATGCAGCTGAAACCTAAAAGCTAAAATCAGGCAACTGACCCTTTGCCAGCAGATGAGTTTTTTTTTCTTGTTTTTTTTTCTCTGACTCTGTGTTCATCTCTCGGTACCTTTGTAGCTTCTAACCAAATCTCTGGTTTGAACTGTAGTTTCTCCTGTGCCTCTATTATTATGAAAAAATTATAGAAAATATAATGTTTATCCACCATAATACAGATGCTTGACTAAAGATTTTTCAGGGCTGTCAGGTATCAAAATATTTAGCCTTTTTGAGACTATTGCATGGATAAATCAATTTTTATTTCATAAAAAAAATTGCTAGATTGCTGCTGTTGGTGTGACTAAAAAAATCAAGAACCACACTTGACTTTCCCAACATGGCTCAAATAAAAATCATCATATAATAAATAATAATATATATATTATTGTGATCCCTCGTCTTTCTCCTTCCTTTCAACCAGCCAACTGCATTCAGCGGATGAGACGGACACCACCGCTGGATGAGCTTCAGCCACCTCCCTATCAGGATGAGAATGGCTCTCCAAGGATGTCCTGTACGCTGTCAGATCTGGGAGATGCCAAGTGTGATCTGTCCCATACCAGCGGCAGTCCCCACATGTCTTTTGGCAAATGCCCCAGTGAAGGCAGCGACGGTCACGAGACAGAGAGTTACCTCAACAAGGGCTATGAGGAGGACGTACCCAGTGACAGTACGGCTGTCCTGAGTCCTGAGGTAAAGACCAGTTACACAAGATATGACTGAAATGTTTATTGAGCTTTTTATTGCACATTGAACATGTCATTGGTTTCTTCAGGACATGTCAGCCCGTGGATCAGCAGCTCAGCTCCCTAAAGATTATGAACCAGATCCAATGGCAAAATATGGCACTCTGGATGTGGTGTTTGACTTTGACTCGGAGGACCAGCAGCTGGCGGTCACCATTATGGCAGTAACGGACCTTCCTGCCCTAAAACGCACCGGCAACATCTCCTGGCAGGTCCACCTGGTGTTGCTGCCCACCAAGAAGCAGAGGGCAAAGACAGGGATCCAGAGAGGCCCATGCCCAATCTTCACGGAGACCTTCCGCTTTAGCCATGTGGAGTCAGAGATGATCAGCAATTACGCCATCCGATTCCGCCTTTATAGTATGCGGCGAATGAAGAAGGAGAAGGTGCTCGGGGAAAAGGTGTTCTACCTCACCAAGCTCAACCTTCAGGGCAAAATGTCTGTGCCGGTCATATTAGACCCCTGCTGCGCTCTCCCAGTAAGTAGGATCAAAGCAGGTGTTGGCTTTCAAGCCCTCTCATAACACCTCACTAATTGCCGCTCCGTGTTGATTGATCTTTCCTGTGATTGGATAACATTTTCAGAATGAGGTTATATTTTGCAGCTTGGGGGGAGAATATTAACATCTTGTTTTACGAACCAGTTACTTCTGTTGGTTTAATGTGTCTGAGGAATATATGGTGGCGTGACACTGTCTCTGTTTCACATCAGGGAAGAAAACAACAATCAGTTCACTTGTGGTGGTTTGTTTTCTTTTTGCTAGCATTTAAAATTTAATTTAAATATAGATTACAAAGAGGAAAATCAGCCTAAAAAAGCATCTTAGCAATTAAGGAATATCTCAAACTAGGGTTCATTAGCATAATCTACAAGAAATGTGTCATGTGTTGTTTTACTTGACTTTTATTGTTTCCCACAACAGTATTTTTGTACTGCTCTCATAAAAGAGCGACATATGGTTTTACTGAGAAATAAGTGCATAATGTCCTTGCCTTTTTTTTAGCACTTCCAAAAGCCAAAAGTGTAAGGAAAGGCTTGTGTATCCCCTCCAACATTAGCTCTCCAAGTAAAGGCTGCCTCGAGGGCAATTGGACCTGGCTGTAGATCCTTGAAAAAATTTAAAGTCCACTTGCCCTTGATTCAACCTTTCTTAGATAACCATGACCTAGATGACTGATAATCTTCACAGACATCCAATGTAAGCTGCAATCACTAGCATGCCCAGCCCACGTACATCACTTCCAAAGCCAAGGGGCACATTAGCTCAGTGAATTATTGTGTGGTAGCAATGCACGGACTGGGCCAGATCATAAAAACCGACATTCTGATTAATATGGAATGGGTTGTGGGTAGGACAGACTGTGCTCCCCAGAGAGAGAGACTGTGTGCGCATTTACGCACACGGCAGCATAACTTCTTTTATTATTTAATTCTGTTTCCTCTGATGAGTTTCCTCTGTCCTGTCAAGTTTACAGCTACAGTTTTTAGTTTTGCTGCTTGAATGTCTCACATATTTGCTGCAGTGACATTACTGCGCATAGGGAAACGAAAGGGAAAGCAGCGTCTCTAATAATCGTTAGAATAGAAAGAATAGTACAACACACAATAAAGACTACAGCTGTGTTTTGGCAAGAATGTGGCGATACGATACATATTACAATACAAGGGTTATGATTCAATATATATTGCGATATAGTGCGATAGCAAGGTGATATATTACTCTCTTTTTTTTTATCTCATTTTAGGAAAACTGTCATAATATGAAGAACACACCACTATATGCAGTGAGTTAAAAATGTTACTTTTTATGCAATCAGAACAATGACAGCATTGCTATGAAGTGGTCGGGGGCACAAAATAAAACACTGCCATGAATCTTTGCATGGATCACAATATCACATTACAGTGTTTCTGAGAATTGATACAGTATTACATAACATAATATTGTGATACTCAAGTGTATCAGTATTTTCTTACACGATTAATGCAGCACAACTAGTGTATGGGGTTACATGTTGGTCTCTACTGTATCGAGACTTCTGTCGTTAAGGCTTATGTTCAGCTAGGTTATTTTAGGCTGGGGTCAAGCATTGGTCAAATTGAAGAGAGGGGAAACAACTTGTGGTGATAGGAACTAATAAATCTTATTGATTTTGCACTAGATAAGAGCATGTTCACTGTGATTTTTTATACATTCCAGTGAACAGTTTTCTGTACATTTATTTCCAGGGTGGTGAATCCCAGGTCAGCCTCTCAGATATGACATGCAGTGAAAGCGCCTCATCATTCCAGTCAGTCAGTCAGACTTCCACCCCAGAGATCCTTGTGGGCCTGGTGTACAATGCCACAACAGGACGCCTCTCAGTGGAGATCATCAAAGGCATCCATTTCAAAAACCTGGCTGCCAACAAGCCACCCAGTAAGTACTCTAAAAGGTTTTATTTCAGTCATTTGCCAAAAGGGCAGTGAAGAGTGTGAACATTTTTTTGACCTGTGTCAGACGGGGAAAGGACAAGTTGAGCCTGTGCATAGGGATTTATGTTTAGGCAGCCTTACACAATATACATCATGTGATAATAACAATGCACTTTTCTTCACCAAACTTCAGTCAAAATTTGTAGTTTTGGACTTTTATGGATTAGCAAGCCATACAGGCCACCAACATGTTTTTTTTGTTTTAGCCTTTTATGTCATATTATAGTATATTGTCACTATACAACCATTTAATTCCTGTTAAATTAGCATAACATTTAAATGGCACTTGGACAATTAAAGAAAATTAAGAGCTTGAATCAGCTGGAAATATACTATATGGTCAAAACTGACTTGAAAGGCCTTTATTAAAGGGATAATTTTGATTATTTAATGTAAGGTTGTACAAGGTACTTATCAATAGTCAGTATATTAGTTACAGTAGATGGCAATCTGCACATCCCCAATTTGGAGAAGCACAGAGGAGCACCAGCATGAAAGCTAAGCAATGAACTGCTTTGGATAGGGTTAGCAACAAAAGGTATTTTATTTTAGGTATTAAAAAAAGGTTCACCTAAAAAAATCTAAATCATTTTGAGTGTATGCCATATTTAGAATGTTGCCATTGTCTTTTATGATGGGAAACCACTCCAAACCTACCAAACTCCATAGGTGAAATCAGTAAATTTACTTTGCAGAACACAGGAGTTGTTGGTCAATTGCTGCCTTGATCTGTTAGTTTGTTTGGGTTATTGTGTGACTTTGGTCTTTTCAAGGATAGTTTGGATTAATCAAAGTCACACAATAACACAAACAAACTGACAGACAGAGGCAGTGGTAGACCAATAACTCCTGTGTACAGTGAGATAAAATTACTGATTTCGCCTATGGAGATTGGTTGATTTGGAGAGAGCAATATTTGGCTTGTATTATGTTGGTTTGCTGTCAGAAAAGGATGTCTGACAGCAAAGTAAGGGCCTGACGATATTCTAAACTGATATTGATGTTTTTTAAGTGGCTAAATAACCTTTTGTTGCTGACCATGTCCACAGCAGTTCATTGCTCAGATTCTGTGCTGGTACCCCTCTCTGGGGGCATGCAAACCTAACACCCCACTTCAAATAATCCAACCTATCCCTTTAAATATTTCAAACTTATTTGCTTCAGTTTATCCAACTACAACTTAGCTGGAGAGAAACTATGCATGGCTTGTAACTTCTCCAAAAAAGAGATAGTCCAGTCTATCTCAGCCGCACTACCTGCTTCTCAGTTTTCCTCTGGTTTGATCCCTGGTTTCCCTCGTTTCCTGGTCGGCCTCCTCAGTCAGTTTCCAGGGATCTGAGCAGCAAGTTCAAACAAAAAGTGCCTCTTGTTGAACTTTGTGCAATGTTGTTGGCCTTCTGACCCTGTTTCTCTTTCCTCGCATCTTCTGTTATGTCTGCACCTGAAACTCTCTCACCCTACTGCCTTTTTGACATCTTGGTCCGTTGTTTTTCTTACTGCTGTCCAACCCTTGTTGTCAGATGGACTGTTCTGTTGTCTAAAACACTTGATAGGTGGACAGGTTTATATTATCAGAGGTGAGTCTCTGTCCCTGCCGCAAAATGAGTTGCTATCGCTGTTGAATTTTCAACCTTTACACACTATCTTCATGGATGCATGCAATCATTAATGACAACTTATTTCCATTTTTACTCTGCTAACTAATTTTGTTTATTACCTATACATCTGTAAATAAGAAATAGTTAATAGGCTAAAAAGTTCAAAACCACTTTCATATCTATGGTGAATGTGAAGCTACAGCTAGCAGCTGACTAACTTAGCTTAGTATTAAGACTGGAAACAGCTAACCTGGCCCTTTCTGAAGGTAAGCACACCTTTGTAAAAATGCAATTTGTCATTTTTACATTTTGGTTTTTGTAAAGATTAATCAAATGAGAGATAACATGTTGATTAGTGAGCTTTGCAGTTGTTAGTAATCGGGTATAGCTACTGGCAGAGCCAGCCTAGCTGTTTCCCCTTGTTTCCAGTCTTTATGCTAAGACACGTAAGCTAATCGTAGATGTATAAAGGAGAACCTGGATGTGACGTGCATTATTTTTTATTACCAAGATGGTTATGCCCAGTCCTGCTCTACTGTGCTCTGATTGGCTGTGAGCGTTAGTGTCGATATGGGCAATTGAGAGAAGTTTAGCAAGGAGGCTGTGGTGGATGCATGGCTCAAACACAGGACTCTCACCAAGGAGACTGGACTTTCTGTCCCATGTGAAGCTTAAGGTCACAGTCAACTGTTTTTCTAGACCTATTATTTTCAGCTTTCAGTCGCATTTTGGGTCGGTCTATACAGTACATGAAACCTGCTTGTGTAGCTATAGGAAAGGATCATGGTTCGTGGTTAAAATACAGCATTCCACAATGTTGGAAAGGCCACCTAGCAATGGAAAGGAAGCATCCCTGTACTAAGTGGAACAGTGTTGGTGAAACCAATCATGCATATAGCATCGCCTCTCAGCCTCGCTTCCAATTTTGCCCAATGGCCACTCATAGTATTTCAGTCAAAAGTTCTCCTGCGGCCTAAAAAGCATTTCTCCATAGCCAAACCTGAAAGACTGAAACTTTTTTGGCATTTGTATTCTCACTGGACTGAATGGGCACTATCTTTGGGTTTTGTTTCTCCTTTATACATCCATAAAGCTAACCCAGTCCTGGTAATTTAGCAGATAGCTGTGAGGGAGTTCTATCAGTCTTCTCATCTTCTCATCATACGCTCGTTTCCCAAAAGTTGAAATTTGGTGCAAAATCAAAATAACTTTTAAAAAGAGGAGATAGGAACTGTAGTGATTACTTCACACTCCCTCACGCACACTTTAAAATTCAAACATTTATCCATGAAGATAGCTGCCTGTCGTGAACCTTGCCGTTTTGTGAATGTGTGCGTCTTGTTATGCTTGCAGCCCTGCTACCACTCTCCACTACCTGTGTCTTGTGTTTGTGCCCATGATGGCTGGAAGTCTTTCATGTTTTCACTCAGAAGTAACACTTCTCATGCTAACTCACTCCGGTTTGCTTGGTGGCTGGTGGCCAGCTCGAAGGAAACGCTGTGCGTCATTGACTGCTGGCTTCATTCAAACAGTACACTTTGGCATGCTTTGGGTGTAATTTTACATTTTTCAGCTCTGCTTACAGCACATGAAATAAAAACAGGACTTCTGTGGTAGAGAAGAGCATAAATATTCATCTAACAGACACACTGTACTGTCCCCCCATTAATTGCTGTGTTCCTTGTATTCATGAATGTCTGTAACTAATGACTAGCTGCCAGATTTTTGATATTGTTTGTGCTTTCCTGAATAGCGTATCCACATACTGTATAGTCTCTAAATTACATTTAGAAAATAGTCACATCTGGTAACACTGAAAAAAATCTTTGTGCAAAATGCTTATGAAGGCCTTGATTGACTTTGTGCGTCTCACAAAGTGGAAAGAGCGTGGTGAAAGATGCAGAGCAATTTCAAAGCCCCCTTTTCTATCACTTCAAAACAGTACCAAGCCGACAAGTCAAGTTAATCATCAGTCGCAGCCCCTCTCATTCAGCAACAATACCAAAGAGCCATGCATCACCGCTACTGACCACTTAAGACATCCACGGCTCTACGGAGCCCATTCAGCAGCAGTCAAAAAAGAAATCAAGGCTATTTTTTTCACTGTGCTTTTATGTCAAAGAGAGCAACTGAATGTGTGATTTGAGGCGGTGAGCTAGGCGTTGGAAGGCAGCTGGCACTCGACAGCATGAAAGCCCCGGCAATTCATTCCTTATACTCCCTCTTAGACAGGAACATAATACACAGCATTATTATGGAGTATGGTTGTAGACGAGGGGCGAAACACTCTCAAAGACCCATTGTGATTGCCAGTCTTGCCTCGTTTACTTTCAGCTGGATTTGTGGCTTCAGTTTACATCATGATTTCAGCATGGAAATGAGGAGTGAATAAGGAAAGCGTGAATGCTGAATCACTTGATAATGGCAGTGTTTTTCCTTTTCCTTTTTCCTCTTTGGGTTTAAATGAATGGAATTTATTGGGAATGATTTTGTGGAATATGGCGCTGATTTACAATGAAATAGAAGGGAATCAGCTGGGGGAAAAAGATGGGAAATGTCATACCGACGGAGATTAGCAGTAACATAACTCCTCTGTACTAGATCTGAATTTTTGAATGCTGATAATGTCATTTGATTCTATCTGATTATACGGATATTGAGTCAGACTTCATTTTTGGAGCTGCTTCTTATTATCAAGGTTTCAAGGTATCAAGGTCATTCATTATCGTTACACAACATACTGTAGTTGTACAATCTGTACAGTAAAATGAGAGTTGTAATTTCTACATGCTACACACAAATACAACATATATACAGATGGTTAAATAAATTTAGAGTAGAATATGATAAAAAAAAGTAAAGAAAAAAAACAATATATACAGTTATTTACATATATATGCATAAACAAGTGTACAACAGGAAATAATACTGTAGTGCATTTTTTGAATTTTGTTCATTTTGAATGAAAACAAGAGCCACAAAATGGTGATGATAATATTGTAGACATCTTCACATATAAAGTTTCAGATCTGGGAAACATTGCTCATCAACTTTGCACTATGAACATTGCACATTATCCTGCAGAACATAACAACAACTCGCTAAATTTGTTATCTTTTCGGACCGAGCAGGATCACAGCGTCAGCTAATGTTAGATGCCGCACAGTGTGGCTAATGTTAGCAGTGCTAGCACCAGCAGCCTGCACTCCTTGCATGTTAGCATCCACATGTCTGTACTGAATGTGGTTACACGCTGCTCCGGTCGAGTGGTTAGTTTAATCTGACACAGCCTACAAACAAGCTTATTTTAATTTTCTAGATCAAAATACCGCCAAACCGACTTGGTTTCACAAGATGTCATGTGTCCTACTTTGGCGATTACAACATCTAGGTGATCTGGACATTGATGAGGGGAGCAGAGGGGCTGCTGTCTGCCAGAGCTGCAATCCCTGCTTGTGGCAGACAGCTGCTGACATCTCAGAGGCAACAGTTAACTGCTGTTGTATATTGATAAAATATTAATCAATAGTTTAACTGACTATTAAATCTGGGGCGAGTGTGGCGACGTTCATCGACTCCACAACTAATTGCGCTCACAGTTTGCCTTCCCTCACCCTGCTGTAGTTCTGCGATAGCTTGGTCAAGGTTGTTGTGGAGCAGGTCTCTGTAAGATGTGGCACAACAGTCTCTGGTTTCCTGTTGTTTTGTCAGCCTGACCTCCATTTTGTCTTAGCCAGGAGCAGCCTTAAATCCAAGCTGGCTTAGCATAGCTTTTGTCCCCACTCACCTCCGGTCCTCCTTGGGTGATCAGTGGTGGAACATCCAGTCTGGTTGGAAGTTGCAGACTGTGTTGTTGATCATCTCAAAGTCCGCCGCTCGTTAATCCAAACCCCACGCTTCATTTTCCAGTGATATGTGTGCCAGCAATAAAGACGAAAAAAATAGCAATGCCATGGTCATGACTTATGTTTTTGAACATTCTCATTTGTTTGCAGCAGGCGTGCATCTCCCCCTCAATATGTGACTCATGCTTTGGACAGAGCACGTTTTGGGAAGCTGCTCTGGGCTCTAAAAGTCTGCGCACGTGTCACATCATGACACTGACATTATGTCAAAGTCAGAGAAAATAATAGCAGCTCCTGGAGGGCTTTCCTGATGAGGAACATTAATTTTAGCATCTGCTTTAGAAGAGGCTCCTCATCGTCTAAGCACAGGCAGACGTATTACTAACTTTTCCTCGTCCATTATTATCTTCAACATTATCCCCCTACTTCAGGTTAGACATGCAGTAGTTGCATAGCAACAAGACTGAAGTAACGCTCCTTGCAGCCTTTGAGTTCTCGCTCTCTGTTATCAGGAACACTCGCAGCTGCGCTCTGTGTTTGATCAGGAGAAAACCGCATCCTATGTGGTCATGATCCTATACATCAACTGCAGTGACATTATTACAAGAACAAACGCTTTGTGGGGAAAATGTGTCACACTTTGCTACAGAGGAAACAGCTGCAGCAGGTTGTAATGCTTTAATTCGAAGAGAACACACTGGAGAAACATAAGGATTTTGCACAAATGAACTGTTACTCAAGTCACACATCCTAAATGTTTTAGCATTATGAACCACACATTTAAAATAATTTCCAAAGGTTTACATCATTTCTCCTCTGATTGTGCACTCCACCTTTTTCTTGCCTAGATACATACGTTAAGCTGACCTTACTGAACTCCATGGGCCACGAGATGTCCAAGTGTAAAACATCCATCTGTCGAGGTCAGCCCAACCCGACCTACAAAGAGACGTTTGTCTTCCAGGTAGCTCTTTTCCAGCTGTCGGACGTCACGCTCATCCTCTCCGTCTACAACAAGCGCAGCATGAAGCGTAAGGAGATGATCGGCTGGATCTCGCTCGGCCTCAACAGCTCCGGAGAGGAGGAGCTCACCCACTGGACTCAGATGAAAGAGTCTAAAGGACAGCAGGTTTGCCGCTGGCACAGTTTGTTGGAGTCCTAACAGCGAGACAACAGTAAGTGAAGGAAGTGCACGAGGGATACTGCGCAGCGCAGTTGTCCTCCCAGATGGTCGAGAACCGGATAGTTCAGCTGGGATAGAGGGAATGTGACGTCCAAGGGAAACAGTCATTGGCGATGACGAAAAAGAAACAGAACAACATGTGTCTGCACTCAGAGTTGTTCAGCTGGGCATTCATAAACATTTTCACGGCACTGTTTGTAAAAAAAAAATCACTCACGGCCATTGATCAGTTGTATGGCTACTACTGTGATGTCATATTTTTCATGGATTGCCTTGTAATGACCTTTAAGTTTCTGTAGATGGCGGTCACTGTTTTTTTTTTTTTTTTTTTTTTTTTTTTTTTTTTTTTTTTTTTTTTTTGTCTTTTAATTTGGAAACTACCTATGCCAC
>JAJHUR010089607.1:11475-32946 GCA_027495735.1 Lutjanus campechanus
ATTTTTTTTTTTTTTTTTTTTTTTTTGTCTGTTGAACTGGGACCTGTTCCAAGAAGCAGGGTCCAGATAACATTGTTCAGTAAATTATTGTCTGATAATTGTGTGTACCCACACCAACAGCTCAAACAACTGACATCAGGACTATTATTAATCTTATCAGAAAGGTTTACAGGTCTGTCCTTTTGAAACAGAGCTCCCCTTCATTTGCTTTTCTGCCCATGTACTGTACAGGAAACTTAAGGGTTGACCAGGAAAATAACTCAATATTTGAAAGCCCCACCAGGACGTGTATGACCACTTTTCACACCAGTAGTAGTTGGGTTTTGGTCATGGACTACGCCATTGTTATAGACCTTGAAAACCTGTTTTCTCAGTGGGTTACTTCCTATGAACAGTGTGATCCCACATGAACACAAAGTTATCCACTAAAGTTTTAACACTTTTGGTTGTTTCACAGAGATTTCTATATTAGTGCTCTCGTTTCTTGTGTCTCTCACTGGTTTGAAGTGGGTGGGACACAGTTTGAAAGAGGTGACGTCATTTATCACTTTGAACCAGTCAGAGATTAGTGACATTTTAATCAAAATATGACGACTGTTGTGGGATTGTTTTCTTAAGGTACCTCAAACAAACCGCACCCTCACAGTCCTGATGAAGCAGACCCCTGAGCTATTCAGTTTTTTTTCCCCAAAATTTAACTTTGGCTGTGGCTTAGTCATTTATTATTTGAATATTTAATCTTATCGCCAACTTTGAAACCAAGTTTTCACGGTCTTTAAACAAATTTTCATGATATGAAAAAACACATTTTGACTTTTTTTCCCCAGCCACTTAATTGTAGCAACTTCCTTAAGTAAACAGGGCAGCACAAGAAAAAAAAAAAGTTGAGAAAAGCAACCAGCTGCAAAGTCTTTTTTTTAAAAATTTGGTCAAACTTAACATTACTACTGTATGTCCGTGCATGAGCACTTTGAGTGAACTACAATATGCACACATTTGAATAGTGATGTTAATTCTGACAAGCTTATGTTAGCATTTTGAGTGAACTTAGGTAACTTAGTAATGTTAAATTTGACAAAATGAAAATACAATTATGAGTTAATATCATGAGTAGGTCTGAATGCAATCGTAATGCTAAGTTTGACAAACTTAAGATAGCACTTGGAGTGAACTTAACAGAAGTTGACACAACAAATTAGCCCTTAGTTGTGCTAACCTGAAAAGGCTTTGCCGCTGGTTGCATCACATTTTTAAGCTTTCTCAACTTTTGTATTTTACAGTGTACCTGATATAAAAAACAACAGCCCACACCCTCAGAGTACTTTGATCACCGTCAGCTCGAGTTTGAATTTCTCCTGATTTTGGTTGTTTAAGCCGGAGGTGTGGCTACATGAAGCTACCATCACTGCTAATGCTAGCTACCCCATTCTTTTTGTGCATTAATCACAATCAAATCATTGTTTTTTGGCTACAAATATAAAACACACCACTTCTGTCCAGGAAAGGCATTAGTGATACACTTTAAGTTAAATCACCATTTTGTTTATGTTGCAGATTACTACTTAATTATTACTTAATTGAATCACCACATCCCAGTGTGTCAGCTGCAACTTCATTGCAGTTATCTGCTGCATTCAAACATGTGCGGGACTCTCTGGGGATGGAGGCATGTTGAAAGATATTTCGAAGGCTCTAGGAAGTAGAGGCCATTTTGGAAAAGTTTTTAGAGTACACTCACAAATCTCTCTCAGTGGAAACTGCTGAGGCAAAACATATCACCGCTGTCTGAACTGCAGCTTAAGTAAACAAAACAACGACAAAATAATTTTAGACACTTTTGTCAGGCAAATAAATTGTATGACATGTAACCTGACATCTCTGACAATGGAAGTGTCACAGTTGATGTTGAGATCAAGTTCAGTATTGATCTCTGAGAGGAAATGAGCATTTCACATTGTTAGATATTTTTGGAAAACACCACTTTGTGGAGGCACTGTCAGACTGAGATATGTTATATATACATAGGAGAGTGTAGTAGTTACTGTGGTGGTTTTTTGTGATCTTGAGTTTCCATCCACTATTCAAAAGTCACACTGAATGTTAAAAACATATTCAAAGAAATTTAAGACACTTTTTTTATGGGTACCTCTTGAATAAAAATAACTTGCTAACACATCATCACAGCAGTGAAACATACAGGTGAGAAGAAAATGTACCTGTTACTCTCTTTTACCTGCTCTGGTGCTAATAAGAATCCCTTGCCTTATGGTTTAAAGTCAGTCCATAAATTTCTTTAAATGGATCTAGCACAACCCTGATTCCAAAAGAGTTGGGACGTTGTGTAAAACAAATAAAAAGAGGATTCAATGATTCGCAAATCTGATTTGACCTATATTCAGTTGAATACAGCACAAAGATAAGATATTCAAACTGAAAAACTGTATTGTTTTGTTTGTTTGTTTTTGTAAAAAAAATACACTCATTGTGAATTTGATGCCTGCAACATGTTCCAAAAAAGTTGAGACAGGGGCATGTTTACCACTGTGTTGCATCACTCACTCAGCAAGTGTTTGGGCACTGTGGACACAAATGTTGAAGTTTTGAAAGTCAAATTCTATCTCTTCCTTGCTTGATGTATGACTTCATGTGTTCAACAGTCTCTGGAATTGTTGTCATATTTTGTGCTTAATAATGCGCCACACATTTTCAGTGGGAGACATATCTGGACTGCTTAAAGGTCAGTCTAGTACCTGAACTCTTTCACTACAAAGCCACGCTGATGTAACACGGGCAGAACACGTCTTGTCATTGTCTTGCTGAAATAAGCAGGGACGTCTCTGAAAAAGATGCTGGATGGCAGCATGTGTTAGTCCAAAAAACTGTACGTGCCTTTCAGCGTCAATGGGGCCTTCACAGATGTGACAGTTACCCATGATGCCATGGGCACCAGCACAGCCCCATACCATCACAGATGCTGGCTTTTGAACAGGTAACAATCTGGATGGTCCTCCTTTTTCCAAAAACAATTTGAAATGTGGACTTGTCAGACCACAGCACACTTTTCCACTTTGCGTCAGTCCATGTTAGATGAGCTCGGGCCCACAGACGTCGTCTGCATTTTTGGATGTTGTTGATATGTGTCTTGCTTCACATGGTAGAGTCTGAACTTGCATTTGCAGATGCAGCGAGCTGACGACAGGTTTCCAAAGTGTTCACAAACCTACGTGCTAATATCCCTTATACAATCATGTCGGTTTTTAATTCAGCGGCGCCTGAGGGATCAAAGGTCACAGACATTCAGTTTTTTCGGCCTTACCCCTTACGTGCAGAGATTTCTCTGAATCTTTTGTGGATGGATTGTAGACAGTGAAATCCCTAAATGCCTTGGAATTGTGCATTCAGAGATGTTGTTCTGGAACCGTTTGGACTATTTGCCCACACAGTTTTTCACCAAATTGTGAACCTCCTCCGTCCTTGCCTGTGAATGACTGAGCCTTTCAAGTGTGCTCCTTTAATACCCGATCATTATACTCTCAACTGTTACCAATTAACATCTTTTCCTGTGGTGTGTTCCAAACAGGTGTTTTTTGAGCTTTCCACAACTTTTGTTGCCCTCGTACCAACTTTTCTCGAACATATTGCTGGCATCAAATTCAAAACTAGCATTGTTATACTGTATTAAATTTAATATAGGTCAAAAAGGATTACCATTACACCATTACCATTTTTTTTTTTTTTTTAACGTTTTACACAGTGTCCCAACCTTTTTGAAATCAGGGTTGTACAAAAAACAGACACGGACACACCCTCAGAGCACACAGACCTGCATCCATAATTTCAGAAAGCCCACACAGCACAGCACCACTCAGCCTCACTGAAGGGAATTCAGACTTCAAGAAATGTTTTCACAGGAGCCACAGTGTGCACTGACTAACTCGCAGAGCGTCTGCAGGCGAACGGGTTGTACTTTTTAGCCCTGGCCACTTTCTGACTTCATTTCATATACAGACAACAGAAAATACATATACTCTTTACTGTGCCTGTGGTTGTGGTGAAAGCTAGCTTTGTGCAGTGTTTACCAAGTGGATGTGTGTGTGCGTGCGTGCGTGTGTGTGTGTGTTGACTGGAAAGGTACAGTAAAGGGGGGCGTTGGGGGTGGGGGGGTGGGGGGGCTGTGATATAGGTAGTTGTTGCATTTTCTTGTTGGGTGTGACAATTTTTTGAATTTAATTACTGGTATTTAGAACAAAGTAACCAACTTCTTTGATTGTCTGCCATATACTTTATATACAGTAAATGTTTTCTTATCTATTTTTGTATCAATAATGGGAAAGAAATTGTGTCAAGACAGTTAATTAGTGAATCAAATGTTAACTCACCCTGTGAGCAATACTATTCTGGATTGCTATGATTGTTTATTCCGTTCTTTTATTTTATGTTTTAGAGGAGAAACTTCTGTCTTATAGCTTTGGTCCTCTTTACATTTCCTTCTCTAAAACCAGAAAGAGATGTGATGGAGACCTGCAGAGCTCATCTGTCAAGACTTTTCAGCTTTGATGCTTTTTAACAGTGTGAAACAGAAGCACAGCCTTTACAGCACAACAGTGAAACACACCATGTAAAAGATAGCTTGGCAGCAGCTTACTTGTACGTGAAAGTAAGAGAAATCATATCAGTTGAATCCAAAATTCCCCTCGAAAAGATAAAAATCCATGCTTGCAATATATATATATATATATATATTTTTTTTTTTTTTACAAACCTGGATCATCTGACTTTAGTAAATTAATTCTTATATCTCACCATTCAAAGACCTGCAGAAAAGGGGAGTGTTCTCGTCAAATCAATGGAAGGTGTGCAGGAATATAAATAGCTTTTAAGTGTGATCTTTTATCAGTGGAGGTCTGATGGCAGCTTTGCTCCATAGTCAAGATTACATTATCATTGTAGAAGTTGTTTTTTTGTCTCGGATCTTGGATTTCTACCTGGATGATAAAATGTGAACATTGGTGATAAAAAAAAAAAAAGCTTGTAGAAAGAATTAGCAACTGAAAACTGAAAATTAATTTAAAATGTACTTTCCTGGGAGCACCTTCCTGTTAGTAGTGTGATTAACATTAACACTTCTTTTTGAACATTGAAATCAGGTCTCACTTCCAAGTTATGGAAGCAAAAGAAGGATTTTAATCTTGCAGCTGAATACCTAGACATGAACTGCTTAATCTGAACACCTTTGAATTTATGGCTTGGAAATGTTTTATTTTGATAACCAGCTCTCTGTTTGTGTGGTTTAAATTCTCCTCTTTAAAGTTTTGAATGGATCATTTCAAGTTGTGCAACTTCACAAACCTGATTTTGAATTTGTTTTTAGGGTTTGCAAATTCAGATGGAAAATTGTGTCCAATATCGAAGAGAAAGTATATTGAGGTCATTTTCAGATGGAAAATTCCAAATTAAGAAAAAAAAATCAGTTTGATGAAATTGAAGTTGGGCATTCTGAAAACATCTCACATCTGGGCTACCAAGGCTTGAGAAGACGTGTGTCTTATCAGGTTATTTTAACCTTATAACTTAAAAATCGATTTTGTAATGTTTCAAAGCAAATATATTTTTCTCTTCAAATAAACTTGATATTAATTCAGTTAATAAGCTTAAGATATTAAATTGAACCAACAAGTCTTCGGTCACTGACGAACATTTATAACATTTAACAAATATCGTAATTTGTTGCATTTTTAGCGTACGGAGGTCAATACTAACCTTCATCATGGTTCGTAGTGTTTTTATTATTTTGAAAACAAACAACCATGACTTATTTTAAAGTCTGCTAGAGACACACAGCAAGTTTACACCCTGTGTTTCCTCAAACTATAAAAAATAAAGGTTTTGATACTCAAACGCATGCTGGGAAGTCTACTAATATACTGATCATGTTTCTTTATAAGTTAAATTTAATGAGTTGATTGAACTCTGTGCAGTACATTCATTCAACTCATCATTTCAACTCAAAAGACTTCATATTGGACATTTATGAGTTCTGAAGTGTTCTGAAAATAAATTGAAATTTTAAGTTTTCAAATTAAAAAAAAACAAAAAACAAATTGAGACAGATGGTTTTCAAAGTAAAATACTGTATTTCAATTCTATTAATTCAGTAAATTATTAATTTTTTTAGAATTAATTATGTTTAAATGAGTTCAAATTATTTTGTCGTTTCTTTGCTTCTGTACAAAACAACGCAAAAACCAGGAAGATAAATTTTCTCGCTCTGTCTTGCTAATCTTTCACAAGATGTGTTCCACTAATAAGGTTTTTGAAACAATGTGTTTATGCTTTGCATTATTGTTTATTTTGCTTTCATTTTTTGACACATTCTGAAAAATCTGAGGGTTTTTAATGCTGGTTTTAACTGGTGATTTTTCTTTCTTTCTTTTTTTTTTTTTTGTCTTTTAATTTGGAAACTACCTATGCCACAGACGGCATTGGTGCCTTACTGTTTTTCACTCAGCAAACCTTGTGTCACAGTGTCTTAATGTACTTGTAAATGTACTTTTCTTCTGTACTTCAGGCTGAGTTTGATTTGTAAAATGTCCTACAGATTGATTTATGATAGAGAGAATTTATATGTGATGATATTATTGTTTAAAAAAGAGCAAAAAGAGAAAAGATGCACGTGTCGGAGCATTTTTTTTCCTACCACATTTGTCTGTCAGCATACTGACATTTACCCTAAAGCAGCTACACTCGTGTTGATACAAGCTCATTTGTACTCTGTACGCTGTGTTCAACCCTTTCATGTTGTGAGGGTTTTGGGCTTTTGATAAGTTTTGAGTAGAGGTGTGCAGCTGCATATACCCGCATCGCCACAAAACAACCAACAGGTGGAGCAAATATTGCATTTTACTGCTTATTTGGCTGTGTTTGGCAAATTTGAACCACAAGAATCATAAAAACTCTGAATTTTTTTCTTTGTTCGATTCAAAACTTTCATATGAGTTCACGTAAGTATTACTAACTTTGAGCTGGAAAGCAGATTGCCTGCAGCTCTTACGGGGAGTGGTTGACTTGTACATTTGAAAACAAACAGTTTTTGCCCTGTGGGTAGAAGAAGCTACTGAACTGTTGAAAGACATTTTCAAGGCCAACAGATATTTTTTAAAGAGTATGGTTTTGTAGAATTGTGGGCATGACGATGACAATAATGAGAATGGCATTAGTTCGCATGTAGTCACAGAAATGAGAAGCACAAAAAGATGTTTGTCGTCAGGTGTAAGTTCATTATATCCATTATAGCTTCTTTATTTGAGTCCACATTTGATCTTGATGTTTGTTTTCTTTCAGGGAGCACTTACGAGCAGTGTTTCCTCTTAGCTGATCGTTTTGTGAGCTACATTTTATCACACAGACAGATAATAACTTTCAAAACCAGAGGTCTTTGTTCCACTCTGCAGAGACTTTGCTGTGATGTAGGTCTGACTGAAATGACGCCTCTGCTTTGTGTGATCCTGGCACAAACCTGAATCTTTCTTTGGTCGTTTTAGCTATTGGAAAAAGAAAAAAAAAAGAGGTAAAGAGAGAAAACAAGATCAGAGATATAAGGTTTTTACAATTAACTGTGTTCTCCAGCAGCACATTCCACAGCTGAACGCAGAACAAAGCGCTCAGGGGGAGAAATGCTGGAAAATAAGATTCAGTGGCTGCTGCTGAATCAAAGGGGAAATGCATGACAGATGAGAGGGGCTTGCTCCCTCCCCTCTTTGTCGGTCACATCCCTGCAGAGCAGATCTCCAACACACAGACCGTCTAAAAAAAGTGTTAGATTGCCTTTACGTGCAGTCGGACATGGCAATTACGAATTCAGTGCACAAGCCCAAACAAAATGGTAACGATGTGACATTTGGGAAACTAAATGGAAATGTGAGTAAAGGTAAAGAAAATAAAATTGGTGATGTAGGCCTATGCTGATCGCTTGATGGCTTATTACTAATAATTGGGTGTATACAAAATTGATTAACTGATATTAACGAAACAAGTAGTTATGTAATTGATATGAAAAGAATCAACAATTCTGATCAGAATTACAATCAAGGTTCACCAACACATTTTAATAACATCATTAATAAATGGTTTATATGACACAAATTAATTATGAAATAATCTAAACTCTACTAATATTTAGTAAATTTTTTTTATTATTATTTCAATATGTGTTAACAGTAAAACAACTATTAACTAAGTTTAATTAACTATCAATTAGCCATTCATTAATGATGATTATTATAAAGTGTTACTAGATGTCATATCAATTAATTGATCAAAGAAACTATTTCTATAGTTGGTCAGTAATTGAAATGAAACAATTTCCAAGAAAAAATTCCAGACATTTGATGGTTCTGGGCTCCCAAGTGTCAGAAATTGCTGCTCTTGTTCGTCTTTATATTACTGTTAATTAAACAGTTTTAGGTTTATGGCTAGTGGTTTTAAATACATACCAAACTATTAATCATTTAATGGATTATGGATTATGGAACAAACCCTTATGGATTATTTGGCAAATTAAGAGATAATTTAAGATAACGTTAGTTGTACCTTTAATTTTGATACATTGTGATCAATCGACTGGTTAATTGTAACATTTCTCAAACAAAAATGCCTCCAGTTTCCCAGATTCAACTTTTTAAATGTGAATATTTGCTGCGTCTTGGTTTTATATGATAGAACTTTAAAGGACCAGTGTGTAGGGCATCTAGTGGCACCTAGCAGTGAACTTGGATATTGCAAACACTTTGCCTCACTCTCAACTTCCAAGCATGTAGGAGAACTTACGGTGGTCACAAAACTTGGGCAAAGGGTTAAAGACTCTATCTAGAGCGAGTGTTTGGTTTGTCTGTTCTTGACTACTGTAGATCTTACATAGTGCAGCGTTAATCAATTAACCAAAAATATTTGGCAAATTTAGCGTTATTTTAAAATAATGTTAGTTGCAGCTTTAATTTTGATTTATTCTGAGCAGTTGCTTGATTATTTAAAACTTTTGATCTTAGAAGTGATGATAAATTTACTATCATTCAATTTTTTTTAATTTTTTTAATTTTAGTGTAAATAATTTTTTTTTTAGTTTATTTGGACAAAGCACTGAATTCTTGAGGTCCACTTAGGCCCTTGAAATAGTGGTGGGCGTTTTTCAGCATTTTCTAATGAAAACTCAAAATAAAAGTTCATTTTCAGCCCTTAAAATCAACAGGGGCATCAGTTCAAAAGCTGCCTCAAGTCATTGCCTATCCACTTGCAACTTGAGAACGGAGACACTTGTGAGAATTCCGAGCAGTCCTTGAAGCTCTCAGCAG
Source organism: Lutjanus campechanus (assembly GCA_027495735.1). NCBI lineage: Eukaryota > Metazoa > Chordata > Actinopteri > Lutjaniformes > Lutjanidae > Lutjanus > Lutjanus campechanus. The sequence goes on from JAJHUR010089607.1 coordinate 20,823, forward strand.
TAGTTGACTGGAGGGGACGGAGCTGCGTCGCTGCCTGCTGTTGTTTTCTCTCCGCCACACATTCATGTGAACTGTCAACCAGCCGGAACGACGTGAGCTGCCCGGGACCTTCTTCTTCTTCATGGGAAACCACCCTGAATGGACTATCACACCACCGAAACAACCCCAACAAACACACCTTTCTTATCTTATTTCACTGAGGAAAAGAAAAACAACAACAGCAGCAGCAGCAGCTGTCCACATCTGCCACTGAGGAGAGCGCGCGGGGATGCTTCGCGCGGGTATAGTGAGAGAAACGCGCGCGCTTAATGATTAGTATTGAGACAAGTAGCTAATTAATTAACTAGTAATTACATAAGTGGTGTTTAAACCAACAGTGTGGTTCGTTTGCGTGTCTGCTAGTGGGCTAAATTTAGAACAACGCGCTGCCAGCCGGGGACACGGTAGTATTTATTCAGTAGGACTTTTTTACATTTTTCATCAACGCACCTTGGATTTCAGCCGTTATCACAAAGCAAGTGTGGAGCCGAGGACGAGGTCAACACAATTCATCACAGGTAAGATAACTCTTTCAACTAAATGTGTCGAAATGTTTAATCTAGTTGTGTCAGTATCAGTCGTTGTAGTGTTGAAAAGTAAAAGTAGATTTATGTAAGTTATTCCTTTTTTATAGGACTTCAAATGTCTGCGTGTCTTTGTCTCCATATTATAATAATTAGTAAAACCTTGCAGCATTTGGACGCAAGCGAAATTGTGCTGTTGCCCAAAGGCTTCTTCATATTGCCAAGTCAACGAGGTTAATCTGAGAGGTAAACAATAACTAATTATGATTAAACTGAGGTTATTTTTAGAAATACAATTGCATACGAAGTTAAATTTAACAATTCAATCGAGCAATTAGAACTTGACATTTGATTAGATGCGCAACTAATTATTAATTTAATTATCAATTAATTTGTAGATTATTTTCTCAATTCATCTATTGGTAGGGCCTGACTGATGTCGGACTTTCGGGGTTGATGCTGATCCCGATATTAGGGAGTTAAAAAATATCAATGTAATTGATATATCAGCCGATAATCTTTACACAGAACATAGAATATATATATTTAGACACACATTTTTGTAGTGATTCCCTCACAGTATTTTGTATAATAATACATAAATATACAAATAAAAATATAGAGCAAAATATATGTAGCCTATATATTAAACCCGAAAGAGGAACAAATTTACACAGAATGCTGCTTATAAAGCTTGTAAATAACATTACGTTATGTTAAAAAAGTTTTTGTATCTAAGCGCATATCTGACAACATATATGTCCACACCGATATAAACTGATACAGCTGTGAAAGACCAGTATCAGGCTAATAATACTGGTCGACCAATATATCGGTCTGGCTCTAGTACTAATTAACAAAACATTACAGCATTTGCACTTAAACTAAATATTAAGTGTTGATGCCCATAGGGAACTTCATATTGAGGTTACACTTTTGGAGTTTAATTTAATATTTCAATTGATAATTGATGCTGCTATCCAAAATTAAATATTTTTTTCAGTGTAATTATGTTGTATTGGATTGTAGGGCTGCAACTAACAATTATTTTCATTGTTGATTAATCGACCAGTCATTTTCTTGACCAATCAGTTTGTCGTTTGGTCCATAAAACATCAGAAAATGGTGCAAATTGTTGATTACTGTTTATCAGAGCCCAAGGTGACATCCTCAAATGTCTTGTTTTGTCCACAGTCCAACGATATTCAGTTTACTGCCATAGAGGACTAAAGGAACCAGAAAATATTCACATTTGAGAAGCTGAAATGAGAGAATTTGGACATTTTTCTTCTTAAAAAAAACATACTCAAAACAATGAATGAATTTTCAAAATAGTCGGCAGTCAGCCTGATTTGATAACTGACAGCTACTCTATGAATCGCCTGATGCTGCTACCTAAAATGAAACATTTCTTTAAATGGAATTCTGTTGATGTAACAAAAATGTTTTAGTCAAGCTCACTGCACTCCATTATTGGATAAACGTGTCGTAGAGTGATTAGATCTGATACTGCGGGATTAATGAGAATCAGGGCAGTCAATAGCTCACTAGTATGACATGACAGAGACCCTGTTCGAACACATTATGCAGGCTGACATAACCAGCCACCCTCCTGGCACCCATCCAGCCTCACTTCATTATTTTGTGGGGACTGCTCTTGGCTGCAAATCCTGAAGTGGCGGTTGCCTGTATGTATTACTGCCGCCGTCTGAAAGGAAAGGGGGGTTTAGGGACGATTTAGCTGAATTCTGAGCTTCTGTTGTAATTCTCTCCTTGATGTCATTGCTGTGGTGTCTTGGACTTAGTGTCGACTCGCTCAGAAAGTGGACCATTAACACCCCGCTGGCCCCAGAGAGGATTAAAAGAAATGAAAACATAGCAAGTCGTTTGGAGTAAAGGCAATAAATATACACCATCTCCCCTCTGTCTCTTTATTTATGCGCCGTTTTGGTGAAATAAAGGCTTCGAGCACAGTGGGTTGGTAATAGGGTTGGATGCGCTTCACCTCCACTCGCTGCCAACAACATCCGGAGTTACTTGCCAGAAATTCCACCTTTGCTATTTGTTTCCCTTGGAGGGAAAAGTGTGTTATGTGGAATATAGTGAGGCACGCAACAGGGAGGAACATCCACCTCAGATTAAACTAACAGACCAAAGAAGTGGGGCTGGAATAAGAGGAAGCGCTCTGGCGTTTGCAGCATGGTGGACGGGGTTCCTGGCATCTAGCTCAGGCAAGTCCGATTGCCAGATTCCTTCTCTTTGCCGCCTGCCAAAGCCCTCCACCCCGTCGTCTTTATCAAAAGCCCTCGCTGCGATTCTCCTCTTCCAGTTCTGTCGCCGTGCTATCAATCATATCTTGCTCTCAGCAGACTCCTCTGCTCATTAAGGATGTGAACCTGTAGGTAGCCTGCAGCCCCCCTAGCCATTCATCTCCCTCAGCAGGGCGCACAGACTCACATCTGGAGCAGCATTTCAAAACATGGCTCTTAGCAGACGTGAAGGAGAGGCAATACATTTTTAAAGCAGACGTGGTGCCAAGCATAACATTAACAGCACTTCAAGTGTGTTGTTCATACACAGCGCAGGCTCGTAATGGTTTGTAATTTGCCAAAAAGGCAGAAAAAGCAGGTGTAGTAGGTCCTATGTATTACTAAGGCTCCAACTAACCATATTTTCTTTGTTGTTCAATCTTTCGATTATTTTCTTGATTAATCGATTCGCTGTTTGGTCTACAAAATGTCAGAAAATGGCAAAAAATGTCAATTAGTGTTTCTCAAAGGCCAAGGTGATGCGTTCAAATGTCTTGTTTTGCCCACAAACCAAAGATATTCAGTTAACTGTAACAAAGGAGTAAAGAAACAAGAAAATAATCACATTTAAGAAGCTGGAATCAGAGATTTATTTCTTAAAAGATAACACAGATCAAGTAATTGAATATTAAAATAATTTTCAATTAAATTAAAGTAGAATTGTGTAATATATATTTACTGTAATATCATAAAATGACTATGATATGCCATCAGAGATTAAGGGAACATGTTACGTTGAAATACTCGCTACTCTGACAACAACACAAACCGTGGAGTCCTCCTTTGAAATTTCTGTTTCTGGCCAGAATATCCATTTCACATTTATTAGAGTTCAAATTAACGCTTAAGGTTCACCAAATGAGTTAGTGTTTGTTTGTGAGTCAGTAATCTTTTAGCAGGAGTAGATGTTTATGACGGTTAAATTGAGCAGTATGTTAGTGGGGTCCGGCAGGCTGTCACTGAACTCCAACTCCAGAGTGTGTATTTTTGGAGCAGTGAGCTATGACAGACAACTGATAGCTAGAAACAGATGATCAACTTACAATGAAGGACTTGTCCTTACTTGTTATTATCAAATTACAATGTTGCACTCGTCTTGCACTCCTGCAGCATTCCTGCAGCCTGTCTGAACTTCCTTAAATCTGGAGAAGAGGAGGTGGGGGGAAACAATTCACTTCATCCATTGACAGTATATTAAATATGATTTCAACCTATTTAATATACTGTCTATGGCCTCAACCTGCTATTTTGGCTGCAGTACTCATTTTTGGACATGCAGCTGCTACATATTGCTCCTTTAATAATCACTGACGGTCATATTACAGTAGAAGGGAAAGTTGAGATTATCGCTGAAAGACAGAAATGCTAATAGAACGTCACTGGTGATGATAGCTGGCAAGAAAAAGGCTGGCTTCACATCTCATTCCCTTTGTCCCTCGCTTTCTCTGCTCTGTTTTGTGCAAAAGGTCTCAGCCAAGACAAGTTGAGCTGCTTTAGTGTGTGTTTTTGTGTGTGTGTGTGTGTGAGGACTGCAGGGTGTAGCCCCAGACTTCTTTTTTCCCCTCAGGCACTGCTTCCCCATCATGAATACGCCTTTGTGCTCCAGTAAGACACACATAACTAAAAGTGGACAACTTGAGAGGGAAAGAGAACACACATTTGTTTGTGCAAAAATAGAGGAAGGTGTGACATGATATTTATTTATAGCTACAGCCTTATGACTTCACCTTCACTGAAAGACACAGCACTTACAACCTGAGATCCTACACATAAGAATCCTTGTATTGACTCAAAGAAAAACATTTTTCTGAGATTCCTTTCAGTACTTTACGTGTCCGTGATAAATTTAGACCTGCATAAAAACATGAATTTATTTACACGATGAGACAGAATTAATGCCTCATGTTCCAGAGAATAAAAGAACGTCACTTATTATAAGTGGGGACATATTTGTGGTGGGTTTCCCCTTTCATTTGCATTGAAAATTACCTTCAGTTTCACACTCAAATATAAAACCCTTAGCTTGAAAATCCATTCAACAACATCTGTTCAGGCATCTCAAATGGATTGACATTATACTGTAACATGACAAACATTTTTTTCCTGATAAACACAGCGTTGCCCTTGTCTGTCTTTAATGTGCTGCATCCACCTCTGGGACCGCGGCAGTGACGTACCCACAGACCCCTGGCCCGTTAACCCTCACAGCCACAACAAGCCGTCCCCAGATAGTCCATAATGCAGCGGCCCTGTCACAACACATGTGTCACCACTCAGCAAGAAGAGCGCGGGGACGAAACCCCGAGGGCTCTGAACCCAGCTTAGTCACGCCACCGCGGCCAAGACGGCCCCTCCACCAACTGCAAGCTGCTCTGATGACTCCTGACAGGCTGCAAGCTGGCACAAACACAATCTAAGATGCAACAACAACAGAAAAAAGAAAACCCAACATAGCGCAGCATGAGTAGAAGAGCAGAGGAGTTATTTTTGTCCATCATCAGGGTATCCCTAAAAAAAAAAAAAAAAAAAAAAAAGAATTTAGGTCACAAAACAGTATATGTATACAGAGTATATAAAGTAATTTTTGCCTTTGTGTAATGAAATTCTTTATCAGTCTTGTTCACAAATTGATATTCTTATACAGGATGCTCAAACTAAATGGAGTCAGGCGTAGACTGACTGTTATGTTTTGATAAGGAAGAGTAAATGTCATCAGCATAAGATATGACATCTTGCTAAACACCAGTGGTTTGGGGATTTCTAGATGCAAGGTAGTAGCTTGAACAGTGGCGAGAAGGGCTGTTTACAAACCTACACCCTCTTCATTTATCACGAACACGTCTTGCATTTTACAGTATTGCAATATATCACAATATACTGAATTGTAACCCCTGTATCGTGATATGTATAGCATTGCTAGATTCTTGCCTAATAGTAAAGCCACAAAAGACTTTGGATTGGTTTGGTAATAGAGGCTTCAGCCCATATTGATATGTAACATGATTGGGGATGGGAACCGGTTATAGAAATTGTTATAATTTGTACAATTTATCAGAATCATGTGACCCAAACCCAAACTTGCAACAAGAAGGACTCATAGCTGAGAGGAAGAAACAGTCCAAAGCATGGCTTTGCTTCACAAAGAAAGATAACAGTGCTAGTTGTAATGTCGGTAAAATTATAATTTCAAGTGAGGATGGAAACACCAGCCTATATGCTGAAACAGCTTTCTCAGCAACATTGGCTTAAATCCCAGGAATGCTGTGTAACTGACACTATGCTTGAGAGCTGCTGCTTCCCAAGCGAGCAGCATAACCTACAACATCCTGTGTTCTACTATAACATTAGTGCCACGCAGACAGGCTTAGCACATTTTTTCCTCTACTAAGAAAACCTAAATGAAAACAAATGCTTTGAAACTAAACCTGTTTAGGCACACAGAAAATTGATTAGCAATGAGGGAATCAATAAAGAATTTGATCGAAGCAGAATCAACAATGGCATTGGTTCAAATCCCATTCCTAATTATGGTTTAAATTAAGTCACTATTTTTTTTTTCAAGCTCAACATTCCCTTAAAATTTCTTATATAGTCGATTCAGAACTTTAAAAAAGTGACAAAGAATCGTATGAGCTGCAAACAGAAAAACTAAATAAATACCTTATATACAAAAACACTAAATGCAACATATAATTGGTCCATTTGAGACTGACTCATCCACTTCCGGTCAGGACTGCAAGTAGTGCAACACCACCTACGTCTTATCACAATCTAGTTTAATGTTTGAGTTTGGGCTTCTTTATGAAAGCCTTGAATTATGGCACAAAGCATCATTACTGTACATTACATCCTCAATGTTCCTGGCACTCTGACTCAAATAAATATATGTATTAACAGAGGGAGAACATGGAAATATCATCAAAATAACCCCAAAATATCACCCAGCATGGCTCTTTATCAAGGCTGAAACATGTTTTGCAAAAATGCACGGCCATCATGTGCAAAAGTTTGCATCCATGTCTGCCATTGTAATGTAACATTCATATGCACATGATTGATAGAAGTGTTGCATATTGACTAAACCAGCCCCAGACTTGCAGCTGGTATAGTCCCTTTCTTCTAACACTGAAGAAGTGTGAGCCAAGATTTCTAACAATAATATAAAAGAGGGTCTACAAGTCTTACTTAAAGCACATAAAACAGCTACTGTAACTGTGCAAGTGTTTGTGTGTCTCGAATGTAACACAAATTCCTCCTGTGTAACTAATGTCACATAAATATCTAAAGGAGGAGACCTACTTGTAGCCATTGATCCTGCTGTTAATATTGATGAGATTTTTCTGAAATCCCGAAAATCAGAGATTTTGTGTTTTAGAACATGCCTCTGCAAAGCATCTCTCATCTTTTCTGTCTAATTTGCCCAGCGTGGCTGTTCTCAGTGTTTCTGAGTGACTGTGGTCCACTCTACTAGCGGGGGGCTAATTGCTTGCTATTTGAGTGTCTCAGTTTTGATTCATGGCGTACAGTTCCTTGTTTTTGCTGCTCTGAAGGAGAATTTGATGTCATGACACCCATTATCTGGTCTCTATCTTTTCTCTCTTGCTGTGTGCTTCACCCTCTTGTGCCAGCACTCGCACACTCTCCACCCACACGCCAACAGGCATATTGATGGGATGGAGCTCCTTCTTATTGAGAAGAAGTGGGCTGCAGCTTGGCTTAGACTTCTCAGTTACAGTAAGGCAGTGATCAACGTCAGATGGTGGTTCATCATCCACTTTATTCGTCATTAGCTTGTGTTTTGATCATTTACCTGCGGTGTTCACCTTACAGCTGGATTGTGTCTAGACTCAAGCGCTTAGGGTAATATGATATGAATTAACCATTATACTTACACATAGCAAAAGCAGAAGTATTTACTGAAACACATACATGGATGCTGCAAGTGTGGGAGGTGATGGTGTGATACACATGTCTAGTATTGTGTGTGGAATACATAGACATCTTTTCTGTCCAAAAATAGATGACATCTGTTTCACAAGAACTCACAATAGTGGAGAATGCTCCTTCCCCAAACCGTTTTTCTTTAATTCATTTAGAAAGAGTAGAGCAGAGGTACAGCAGAGTACAACATCAGGTCCAGAGGATGCCTCTGTACGTTAATGCGTTAATGCATAATGACAGTTTTGACTGTAAAGCATCACTAAAGATAGCAGCAGTAAAAGAGGAAAGGCTACAGAAATTCGTCGTAAATAATGCATGAATTAAAAATGCATTATTTACAATAAATGAATTAAAATGATCTAAAAAGGCTGTTTTAACGGCTTTTTATGAGGTAGAAAATGCACTCACTAATCTATAGGTCATAAGGATAAGAAAATGACATGCACTTATTAAATGAAAATATGTGACAAAAACTGTCATAGAATGAAAACAGACAGCATTGCTGATAAATGAACACAGCATGGGACTATTTTGAAACACCACACAAAGAGGAAACAGATTTGCAGTTTTGTGATGGATAGTTAAACTTAAACAGGACATTAAATTCTCACTCTTTGATATTGAGGTTTATTCTAGTATTTAAGATTAAAACAAAAATCAAAACAATGCCCTGCATTTTTTACATTAGCACATAATGTGAACAAACATTTTTGATAGGGATCCTTTCATTTGGCCATCGGTATGGTTTGGTGTGGTTATTGGCATTACATGGTACTCGTGGTTAAGAGTTTTGACCATGATATGTACAAGCTGAGACAGACATTTTTCAACTGAAAAATAAACTTGTATCTGATGACACTAAACTACAGGTTTCTAAATCACCACAACAATAACTGGCACAGTTTTTGGTAATCTCTTGTTGCTTTTTGGCCAACGTACTGTATACCACAATCCCGATCTGTCTGTGATAGACTGGAATCAATTTATTGGTTATTTTGTGACTTTGTGTTCCCTTCTTTGTTAATTCTGCAGATGTCTGGTCTATTGGAGTTGAAACAATTCATGGATTAAACAGTTATTGAGTTGAAAGAAAGTTAATCAGTGACTATTTTGATAATTATATTCATTGATAATGAAAAAGATTGTTAGTTACAGGAGGGGAGATGCACCCATCTGATACCAAGTAATTTATTAACCTCGCAACAAGACCTTGCTACGTCCCAGTAGCATCCTGTACGCATTTTTTTCTTCCCCAGGATGGTGAAGTCATGTTATATGGACTTCTACAGCTTATTACAAAGGGTTTAATCTGAGTCAGGGCATACAACAATTACAACAATCATATTATATCCATACAGGTTTAGTAGTGTAGAGCTGTTTAAAAAAAAGAATATTTGAGCGCACTGGTATTGGATTGGTACTCGGGAGCGGCCAATACACAAAGTTCAGGTATCAGGAATGAAAAATGGTCTTTAGTACATTCTCTTTTGAATCTTGCACGATTATGCCAATATTTGATGTTTTTTTCACTTTCCAAGTTGAATTCAATCACTGAGGGTGAACGTAATGCAAGAGAGGAAGGAGGATTTGAAATGCTGAACGTCAAAGTGACGCAGGTGACCAGGCAGCAGCAATATAAAGATACAACAGGTACTCCACATGTGACAGATTTCAATGGCCCTGTCCCTGTCAAATCACATCACATTCGGTCTCTGTGTGAGCAGGCAGGCAGCAGGCATCAAACTAAAAAAGAAATGCAGGGGAGCAGAGAAGGCAGTGCCGGTACTCAAGTTTTCCCTCTTCCAGCGAGATTCAAAGTGCCTGCCGCGAGATCACAGAGCTCCGAGGAAGTGTGCTGTTGAAGCTCCTGTCAAGGCAACCACAGGCAGCTCTTTCAGGGCTACGCCCACTTATCCTCTCAGTGTGGAGATGTGTTGCTTAGATTTGGTCCACCACACACAAACTGTCACTGTACACACGCACACGCACACCTGCCTGTATCTGTGCAGGGATAAGTACTGACATACACAAGGGCTGACAGTGACGAGAGCTGACATTGTCAAGAGTGACTTAGAAAAGGCTTTTTCTCACTTTGTTCATGTGCACACTGTTACTGCCAACGCCCTCCCCAGCGCTTTGTACATATGGAATAAATTTCAGTCGGCTTCTCTGCCAGGCTGCACCCTCCATTGGCCATTTCATGTTAACTGTCTCAGCAGTAAAATAAGCTGTAAGGCATGACATGGCACATGATTCAACATGCACCGCAGTGTCTTCACATTGTCATCAAGTCAAAGTTGGTGCACATACATTACACATTAGATAATCTCCTTAGAAGTTCAAATGAGCTGAGAAAACATCTGATTCTCTGCAAAGATGGCTTACATTAGTGTTGAGGGTTCCTTTGTTACGTGAGCTGCATATAAAAATCCAAAGCTGTTATTATTTTCATTTCTCTTTGGTCTCTGGACTTTAAACAGGACTTTTACAGTTAATCGCACATAATCACAGTTAATCCTACAGACGTTATGATTATGGTTGGGTCAGTCTCCAGTTCTGCTGGTGTAATCCAGTGTATGAACCTAAACTGGTTTGATTTTACCTTAACCAACTGAACCAGTATTTGTTTAAATGAACATTTAAAGAGATCAAGGAGACTCTTAGGATCAGCGATCCTTCAATGATATTCACTGCAGGAGTTAGACTTGCAGTTACATGAAAAAATACAGCTGGCCTCAATAGATGTAACAGCCACCTCACTCATGCATGGTTCAAACTATAATACAGCACAAAAATGGCAAAGAACAATGTAAATCACAATGTTATGAACAGACATTAAAAAAAACTGCATTTTCAAACACAAAACAGCAAATAAAAAAACAGTAGTAGTTTTAAGTTCGCTAATCCGTTCCAGTGCTGTACAGCTGTACTGTACTGAACCTGTCGATTTCTTAACAAGTCTTTTTTTTGTGAAACATTTTTAAGAACATGGTGTGGTAAACTTACTGACTTGCAGCTCCACTCACATTCACAGGCTCGCATTATGTTCCACTTAATATCAAAACGTTTTGAACATTTTTACTTCGGTCCAACCCTAGTTTCAATATCATTCTTTCCTTCCCAATACCAATTTTAGTTCCTTAACTTTGCGTATTGGCCCAGCTCTGAGACCAGTGCAAAAAAAAGGAGAAGCATACATAATTTTTTTAACAGCTGTATACTTCTAACCCTGTATGGATGTGATATGATTGCTGTAGTTGCTGGCGTTCTGGATGCTGCTGGGAAGCAGCAGGGTCCTGTTTTTTGAGGCTAATAAATTATGCGATATCGAATTGGTGCATAGACTTGCATACTCGCTGATACCCAATCCAACATTTAAACTGTATCAGAGGCATTTCCGACACTGGTATCAGTATCGGAACAACCCTAGTTAACCCTGCTGTAGATATTTGCATTTGGCTGTCTACTATTAATTGTGTGATTTGTCATACTGAACAGCTCTCAAGAGGTCGACCACTTCCTTTACACACAGTCAGTAAGAATCTTGTAATATCCAGTGTAAATATTTTGTTAACCAAAACAATTGTTAAGATGGAGTATTAGGTCGATAATTGTTATACTGTCCATCTTTGGTAAAATGGACAAAGGAGGAAAGAATGGATTGGCACAACATAAGTGAGGAAATTGCAGTCCAGTCATTTAAAAATGTTCTGGTTTAAACCACATGTTGAGTACATATTCTTACAAGCTGCTGCTAATTTTGCTGCAACATAAAAGAGAAAAAGTCCTAAATTTCTCTAATAACTGCAGCCCTATGTTGCTTCAACCACAGTTTTTTTTTCTTACATTCTCACAGTGGAAACATAATGCAGATTCAGCGTGGGTATGCACATTGTTAGTCTTTATTTAATTTATGTTCCTAATACACTGGGTGTGTGCTCATGTCATTTGCCGTAATGGAATATGGCAGAACAAAATCTTACCAACACGCTCACGTCCTCGGCAGAATTCCCTGTTCCACAATTTATCTGCTTGATTCTGTGCAGTCGTTAAATCATGACACATTGCATACTTGTGTGTGCTGTGAAGACCCTCTCAGGCGGTCTGGGATCTATTCTGATGTGAAAACCACAGACATGAACTCTTTTCACTGCTATCTGTTCCCCTAAGGCTCGGAAACACTTGGTAAAAACCTGGCCAAAAGAACAGGGAGTAAACACTTAATACACACACACACACACACACACACAGCGATACAGCATACACTGTCAAACACATGCTGGATCGATTAGCATTTTTGAGGCTGCAGAG
>JAJHUR010089608.1:0-21477 GCA_027495735.1 Lutjanus campechanus
GGTTTGCTGCAAGCCAAATTTTAGGCAGAACAGTGAAGACTGAATGAGCTAATAACTTATCTTATTAGTATTTTTTAATAGCTTTGGTACTTTTGATACTATGATTAGCAGATATTTTATCATTTTAAAGTATTGAAGTGTCAATACACTTACTACAGTTACATTTATTTAAGTTTGAAATGTGATCTCCTACCTGCTCAACTGAAGTTATAACAAAAGCAACTAAAGGTCAGGGCTTTCTAAAGAATAAACATATACATACATATACAGTAAGCCCTAAATTTGATGATAGAACTGTTTTGCATAAAAAGTTTAAGATAAAGCAAGTTGAACAAGGAAAAGCAGTTATCATGGCTAGACACTATTTTTTTTTTTAAGTTTGTCTAAACCTATATCAGACTTACTCTTTCTAACCTCACAGTCCTGCACATTTGATAATATTGTACCATTAATTAGCTGTGGTTTTGTTCTTCTTTGTGTTCAGGTGTGTGGGGGCTGAGTGGACAGAGGAGCTGATTACTTCTGGACATTTTTCTTTTCAGGTCGCTCTGTCAAGGTGAGTGATCTCCTGTTCTCCTGTTCTGTCTCTGTTACATACACAGATGGTTTCATCTTCAACTCAGAATAGAATAACAAAATTAAGAACAGTCTGAAATAGATGCAAGATCTCTCGCTTAGTTCTACTCACTGAGTTACTGTGGCATTTATTTTTGTTTGTTTTTTTTCAACTTCATCAACAGTCACTGACATACATAAAGGGGAAACATAAAAAAAGAAACACACACACACACACACACACACACGCATTGACACATTAAAAATTATGTATGAGATATATAATTCTAACTATGAAAGTTCTCTACTTTAGTGTTCCCGCACTATAGTTTTCTTTGAAAGGGAAAACAGAGCACCAACTTAGTCTTCTGTTCAAAGAGGAGGCTTATTTTAAGCAAAAGAGTTTGTATATATATCACATTAAAGGGGACCAAACTTCATTAAGCTTCTTTCAAGACCCACACACTGAATACCTGTACTATGGTCTTTTTCTTTTTTTTTTTTACCTGAGTCTGCTTAAGGTCGATTTTTGCTGTTGAAAGTCAACAAGCATACATCGGTGATTAGTCGTCACTTTTACTGTAATGATTGTGATAGTTTTTGGTTTTTTTTACTCTTCAAGTAGCAAATAACATACTCAAAGGAAGCTAAACTGTTTTAACTATTAAACTTTGTTTATGGCGGGTATTTGTCAGTTACTTATTTTTTACTTTTTTGCACTGATGGTCAATAATCATAGAGGTAAAGATTAGTTCATCATAGTGGATAGCTAGAGTATAATAACAGCATTGCTGATTGCTGCAAAGCTTTCTGTAAAATCACTAAGTGATGATGAAGTTCTCAAACAAATTATGGCTGAATGAAACAAATATATATGTTTCCTTACCCAATAGCTTGACCACAACAGATTAATAATATACAATACACATTGAGTGTGGAACACACTTAGAGCTGATAAGAGCATGGATAGGAACTGGGATACTCCTCCAATCAGATGACTCTTGCTGACTAGTTATCTTCTGCTCAGTCACGTGTTTCTGCCTTGGGAACTTTGACCGCTCATCCAAAAACTTTGCTAAGAAATGAATTTGACTGGTGGATTTCTGTAAATGTTGTGGTACATCAGTGAAAAAGTGTCTTGCGGCGTGCTTGGCTGTGATGACAGAAAGCAGTGGACGGTGCTTCATAGAGAACAAGGCCTGGAGTCAGAGGAGGGCAGCAATGGCAAACCCACATACAAGACAAATGACCGTGAAATAGAGGCTCGACTGATACTGTCTGCTGCTCTTTGTGTGTGTATGTGTTTGTGTCTGAGTCCAGACAGCGTGTGTCAAGGCAGTGTCATGATCACAGATTGCGGCCTCATCACTGCTCTGTTGAGGAGATTTAGCTGGCACTGGTTACACTGACCGTGGCCTGCATGTGTGTGTGTGTGTGTTTGTGTATGTGTATGGATGTATGAGTGTTTGTCGCAACCCTGTCAGATCAGCCATGACTCTGCTCACTGCGTGTGTGTCAACCAGGGGTGACCTTTTTCTCTGTGTGTCCCTGGGACTATGTGTGTGTGCGTGTGTGTGTCCTGTGCTGCAGGCAGGGAAAGTCCCTGTCTTCACTGTGCCAGAGAGTTGGAGGGTACACCCCGTTCATCTGTGTTTTGGTGAGTTTGTTTCGTTGTGGGAGTTCCCCCATCAGAGTGAGACGGGCTGATCTTCTGATCAGTTTCATCTCTCATCTGTGAATTGACTCTTTGAGTATTCTGCTTCTATATTTAACAAACACAAATGATGTCATCAACGCAGCCCAATCATCATACCCTTACAGTTTTTTTAAGCAGCTCCTATTGGCTCTGACCATCAGCCAATCTTCAGTTTGTCCTGTTGTAAGTGTGAGTTCTCCTGCACATCATGCTCGTTTACAAATTCTAGATTTGTGGATCAGAGCAGATTTGGAAAATTAGATTATGTTTACAAATAATTCCAGCAGCAGTAAGTTAAATTATTGCCATCAAATATTGAAATATTTGCATTTTTGTCATCTGTCAAGTTTTATGCACGGCATATAACTCAAAATCACAAATTTGCTCCAAAAGGTTTTAAAATCTCTTCAGTACATTCTCCATCCATAGACCCTCAGCTGGATGTTGGATGAGGAAAAACTTTTGAGCAGTGGAAAGAAAATGGTTGTTTTGAAATGTGATTCCAGATTAAAATCCCATCACAAAAACTGATTAGCAAAGAAGGAATCTGAATAAAAAACGCACAAATTGTAACATGCAAAACATGAAAGGCAGCCATAGTGATGCTCTAAGTCATCATAAGAGAATTTAACTCTAAAAGCATAATATGTGAGAAGAAAGTGCAGCAAGTCCTCCAAATTAAACAACAAAACACATTGTTTGTCCTCTAGAGTGACACAGAATTTTCTTCAGATCTAATTTCCCCACTCAGCAGGACTTGATTTGTCTGTCCCTTCCAAAACCATTTCACATTACATTTTGTAAAGTAACAAAGGTTGAGGTTTGTTTAGAACAATGTTGTTGGGGTTATAAAAACATAGTGGTTTGGGTTCAAATTAAGGTCTGTGTAAAGGGAAAAGGGAGGTTTTCTTCTAGACACACTATAGATGTTAGAATATAGAGTTGCTAAAAATGTAAAAAGACTTAACTATTTAGAACTGACTTGTGGTGTCAGACAAGTAAACTGCTGTTCACGTTTTCTGTGTTAAGGATTTTTTGGGTGGACCTGAAACACGGTTTGTGTTTCAGGTCATAGGGATGTTTGACACCGAGACAGCGGAGCGGACACGCCGCAAGCGTTTCAGAGCAGAGAAAACTGCTCATTTTTCATGATTTTGAGAACAAATTTTATATATGTTGGATATCAAATTTGACTGGATGGTTAATAACACGTTGCTGTGGTGTGACAAACTCAGAACACATTTTTATTGTTCCTTTACAGCATCTTTAAATGGTAGGGGGGCATCATCATCATCATGATTACAATAATAAACTTTGACTCAGTTGAAAACTGAAAACACACTGTGGTCACCCGTGCTGAAGCTTTGTGTTGCTCTATAATACCGTCATAGTGGCAGTTGCTGAAGTAACTGATGCTATCATTCTTCTTGCAAGGCCAGTCTCAGAAAGCAGCAAGGAAGCTTCTTTGTTAAAACTTTCACAGCAGCTGTATGTTGCTGTTATTGGTCGGTTATCTGATTATCTGATTGTTGGTTTGTTGAGGACGTGATTGGCTCAGCGGTACCACAAGCTAGGGTCAGGTGCCAAACTTGTTACTTTTTAGGGTACTGACCAAATCAATTTGTGCCAAATTGCGATACCTGGGAGTGCATATGAGTGAGAGTGTAATATAGAGTGTAGAGAAAAAGAGACAAGAGAGAGCAGTGTTAGAGCAAGCAGCAGCTTGTTACAGTCATAGAGCAGAATGCGTGAGTGAGAAATAGCCAGCTGAAAGCAGTGTAGTTAAACTTTTCAAAACTCAACACTGACAACCCTTACTGCAGTGTTTCTAATGTGAAATACAAAGCTGGCCAGGGCAACACGTCTAACCAAACACAAAATACAGTACAACTAAAAGCAAAAGAGTGCACCGTTTTCATAGCCCCAAAGCTAAGCTGTAGCTGCAGCTAACGTGAGTGAGGCATCAACAACTTCCTCGACATCTTCAGGTGATTAATTAGCTTGTTGCATAAGTTTTTAATTGAAGATAACTGGGCTGATTTCTTTGTTAGCTTAGCATTTTTACTACTACTGGTTAGCTACACTCCACCACTGGCTGCATCTGAAACTTCTTTCCAGCATGCTATTTAGTATGCTACAACAGTGTGTGAGATGTACTAATATGTCCAAAATCTTAGTATGAAACCAATATTCATAAATTGCAGGCTATCAATGGGGAAATATTATAGTATGCAAGCACAGCAGTGGGAATGATGACACCAACAGCATAACAGGAACAATATCACATGTTTTCTCTGTTACACAAACAACCGTGTTGCCCTGGTGACAGACTGACGGGCTGCAGGTTGTTAAGATGGGTTTGAGAGGGTAAAGGGAGGGATTTTATTTCATGTGCTGTGCTGTAAAATGCTTTAAATAAATAACAGAATATTCTAAATAAATTATACTGTTGAAATGGGGAAGTTTTGACTTTTTTTTATTGCAATTGAAATTTTTGTAATTACATAATTACAGAGAAAGTAAAGTACTAAAAAAAGTACTGTTGGGTACTAGTACTGAATTCCAGGTACTGGTATTGGTACTGTATTGGTTCAAATGTGAACGGTACCTAACCCTACCACAAACCAACAAGCTGACTGTCCACGTTGAAACCATGCCATTTACAAAAATCAGTAGGTTTGATGACGTTTTCAGCACTTCTCTTGTCATGTCTGTGGCAAAAGTCAATCTAGTAAAGTTATTTCGATCAGTGCTCACTCACTGCACTCATGACCAAAGCAACTGCCTATCGAGCCTTGACAGAACAAATGAGCGAAGCAAAAAGAGCATTAATAGAATTGTGACCCAAAATACAACACACAAAAATGATATGTTAATGCATCTTCATCAAGGTCTGTATCACTTTTGGATTTGCTCCAGTGAATCCAAAGCCTTGCTCGACTGTAAGTCATAATCATTTTGTTAATGGTAAGAGATCCTCAGTGGACAGCCACATGTCCCATCTCCTCTGCAGTAAATATGCTATTCTCCATACATGCTGGTTAATTAGCTCAGTTCCATATCTTGCTGTGTGTTTCTTATGCTGAACAGATCCCCTGTCCTCTCTCTCCAGCACTGTCCAGAGCTGTAAGAGAGCTAATTGGCAGCTCGCTTGCCTGCCGCGACGGTGATCATGCAAATGTATTGGTGCTTACCAATAGCCGGGCCCATCAAAACATTACGACGGCCATTACCCAGAGCTGGGGCCGGCCTAACGAACATATGCTCCCCCACCCCCCCAACAACCTCCCCCCAATTCCTAAACTCTTATTTATGTGTTTAATTTAATGTGCGAGGGAAGAATTTCCGAAATTAAATTTGGTTTTCGTTGGTGCCTCCAGAGAGTGGCGGCGTTATAATAACATGGTAATTTTTTACACGTCTTTATGAGAAATGAGAAAATTAATTCTTTCTGACAAGCTGTAATTATTGGGCTTGGAACAGTTGCAGCTGAACAGTTTGGGCTGTGGTAGCCTGGCAGTGAGCTGAAAGAGGGAGAGACAGAGAGGACGGGGGAGGGCGGGGGGAGTGTGGGGGGAGTTTAGTTGCACAGCCAGAATCGTATACATTCACAAAGGAGGGGAGAAGAATGGGAGGTGAATGGCAATAATGATGGACAAGGGGAGAGGGGAGGACAAGAGGTGGTGGGAGGAAAGGAGTGGAGGACCTGAGGAGTGAGGAGACAAGGTTGGATTAGAGAAGGGAGGAGAGAGGCAAATGGAGGAGAAGTGGAGAGAGGTGGTAGAAGAGGAGAAGAAGGGGATGGAGGAGGAGAAAGAGAGCTGAGGAAGAGTGCATGGTTATAGGTGGGAGAGAAGAGACATGGTGGAGGACACAAAACTAGGTTAGATTTGAGGAGAGGACACAAGGAGCTGAGCAGGGAAGAGATGTGAGGACACAAGGAGATGAGTGGAGAGGAGATGTGAGGACACAGGGAGACAACTGAAGAGGAGATGTGAGGACACAAGCAGACGAGTGAAGTGGAGATGAGAGGATACAAGGAAATGAGTGAAGAGCAGATGAGAGGACACAAGGAGATGAGTGGAGGAGTGGAAAGGAGAAGACAAGTGAAGACAAGACAAGTGTAGTGGAGATGAGAGGACACAAGGAGACTAGGGAAGAGCAGAGGACGCAAGGACATGGGTGGAAAAGAGAGGACATAAAGAGATGATTGTAGAGGAGAAGACACGAGGAGATGAGAGGAGTGATGACGACACAAGGAGACAAGGGGAGAGAAGAGGACACAAGGAGACGAGAGGTGATAAGTGGACACAGGGAGAATGATGAGTGACAAGGAGATGAGAGGACACAACAAGACAAGTAGAAAGGAGAGGAGACGAGTACAGAAGAAGAGTGAAAAAGAGAGGACACAAGGAGATGAGTGGAGAGGTGAGCACACAAGGTGTTGAATGGAGAGGGGATGAGAGGACAGAAGGAGTTGGGTGGAGAAGAGAAGATACAAGGAGAGGAGAAAAGAGGACACAAGAAAACGAGTGGAGGGGAGATGAGAGGACACAAGCAGTTGACTGGAGAGGAGAGGACACAAGGACAGGACAGAAGAGGGGTGGAGAGAACACAAAGAGGAAGATGACTGAATCGATAAAAAAGAGAGTGGTGGTAGACATGAGGTATGAGGCTACAAGGATAAGAGGAGAGGAGAGAAAAAGAAGATGGAGGGAAGGAAAAGTGAGAAGCGGTGTTGGAGGAAGTTGAGGTGACTAGGTTCAACTAGAGCATTCATTCATTTATTCATTGATTCACTCACATCGTTGCTTACACACCAACAGGCAGGCTTGGGAAGTAACAGATTACATGCAACAGGATTACGTAATCTGGATTTATATTCCATTACAGTTTCACATAAAAATATGTAATCTGATTGCAGGTACATTTAGTAAAAATTGGGATTCATTGAAAGGATTACAATTTTAAAATACATTTTAAAATACAGAATGATATACTTCTTTACATCAATAAACTGCACACAACAAAGGAAGGAAATGCTGGACAAACTAATAAACAACCAGCATAAAACTTTATATTAGGCTAAACAGTCTCATCATATTTTATACTGAGGTTATTATCCAAAAGTCATGGAAAGTAATATTACTATTTTGATACTTTGATTAGGTTTCTGACATTTTTGAACAGGTATGTAGTAATTGTATCGGAATATACAGAATTTTTAAAGTACAAGACAAATACACAAATTGACATGGTGGATGGTTGTCAGACCAAGGCTAGCTGCTCTTTACCACAGAGAAAGAAAGAGGTCTCACTCTGCTACTATTTCCTGGTACCCCAAATGTCACCCACACATTTATCCCCTTCTTTTTCTTCTTTGGATAAGGCAGAATACTGTTTCTTGTTAATGTTCATTTTGACAGTTATTTATATATGTTTTTTATATAGTTTATATCCATCAGGTTCTTTAGTTTAATAAAGTAATCCAGATTTAGTAAAGTGCACAATGAACAACTTCTTCTGTTGAAGTGAATGATTATACTGTGATGTATAATGTAATGTTCTTTTTGTTAAAATGGATTTGGAAATGGACGTCAGCATATCAGTACAGTATTCAATATTTGAATGATACCCAGCACTAGTTAAGAGTAGAAGACGGGTGGTGGTATTTGGAATGGAGAGGTTGATTAAAGAGGAGAGGATGTGCACATGAGGAGACAAGGTTTGATTAGAGGAAAGGAAACGAGAGGAGAGGAGAAGAGAGGAGACAGGAGGTGTAATGAGGAGTCATGCCTCAGTGTTACATCAGGTAGGGGTCCCTGTCTTCTTGTCTGATGTCATCAGAAGAGGCTCCTCTCCAGCACCAGCAGCTCCTCCTGTGTCAAGGTTACAACACATTAATATTCACAGTCTAGAGGCAGCCTGGCCTCGCTCCAGGCCTCCTTAGACTCTCTCTCTCTCTCTCTCTCTCTCTCTCTCTCTCTCTCTTTCTCTCTCTCTCTCACTCTCTCACACACACACACGCACACACGCACACAAACACACACACACACACTCAAAGCACCAGCATCTGCTCACACTTACAGAGCTTCTTCCTCTTTGCTCCATCAAGCATAGGCATGTGTACACACACACACACACACACACACACACACACACACACACAAAGCTTCCTCTTCTCTGCCCCATCATATGCTGAATATGGAACATGATATTGATATTATGCGGCCATATTGTCGTTTCGCCACAGTTATTCACTTAGGCTGCAGTAAAAGCACCCTTACAGTTGTTGGGTGACTCATTTAACGACCCACTTCTGGTGTGTACGTGTTTTTGTGTGTCTGTGTACAGCCAAGTGGCCATTTGTTTTCACAGCCTTAAAAGGAGAACCAGTGTTTCTCGTTGTCCTTCCCTGCATTAAACTGTGTGTGTGGGTCTGTGCAAGTGTGTGTGTGTGCACTGATGCTGGAGGTCACGATGATAAAAGATAATTTTGTAAAAAGCAGAGGCCAAAATGTACGAGAGTTGTGTGTTCCAAAACTAAGTTTAAAAAAACTTCACACAATAGTTTCTCTTTTAAATATTGAGAAATTTTTGTTCAGCCATGCTTGTCGGCACATATTGGAAAGGTTATATTTACTATAAAGCACACATGTGATGGCAAGACTGTGAATGTGGTGTGTTGTGTGTGTGTGTGTGTGTGTGTGTGTTCTTCCAGAAACCCTTCCTGTTTATTCATTGAGTGTGTTCCATTTTGTCCTGTGCTGTTAAATGTTTCATCCTAGCAAAGGCATGATGGGACCCCCTGGGGATGAGGCATCTGCCCGCCCGGCCACACGCTGAATTATACATGACAGCACAGGACAGTGTGTGTGAGTGTGTGTGTGTGTGTGCTGTGTGAGAAAGAGAGAGAGGGCATTTGTAGGTGTCACTGAGTGAAGTGTCCACTTTGTTGCGTGACTCTATTTCAGATCTGCACTGAGCTGTCTTCAGCTGTATAATGTTTGACATGCCTTCTCTGTGTGTGCAACTGATTGTTATGTAGTAAAGAAACTTCCTTTTTTAAATGTTAAATCAAACAGTTGACCATGGGGTAGTTTTGTGTTTCTGTATCTCAGCAACATTTTGTGCTAGAACTAGGCAAAACTTGCCAGAAGCCATTCTGGTAAAAGGGAAAAACCATTTGTTTGTTTTGCTTAAATTGTCATGGGTGTGTCTTAACTGTGCTAAGCTCACTGGTTTTATTCTTTTTTTAAATTATTATTAATTTATTCCGAATATAGAAATAGTACAAGGCTTCCTGATTGCTACTAAACAATTTCTCTGCACAACATAATATAGAAATGAAAATTTGAGGAAGCAAAATAATAAAACACAGAAAAAAAAAGAAATAAATGACATCTTCATAGTGTCACTGTAGGAAAGGCTATTGGAGAAAACCCCAAAATCAAAAATGGACATTTTCCTCTGGCCTGAAGTGCTATTTATCCATCTTGATTGTTTAGATGTTGGTTGCTGAGTTTTGGACATATTAGCCAGAGAGGTGTCTGCTGTGTCTTAAATGTAATAGGCCTAAATGGCACTCGGCTTGTGGTGTTCAAAGTGCCAAAAGAATACATAAAAACTCATTGGCAATGTCTCTTTCCAGAAATCACGACCTGGTTACTCAAGATAATCCACAGACAGTGTTAGTGTCAGTGTCAGTGTGGGTCACGGGCATTGTCGATGAGGACAGTTGCAGAAGAAAAGAAACTCTTCTTATTGGGGGAGGTTTTGGTCCTGATGGCTTCCTGCGGGATCAGAGTGTCACAACCAGGTCTGTGGATTATCTTGAATAACCTGGTCATGATTTCTGGAAAGAGACACTGGTGTCGAAGTATTTTAGTCGTGCTTTAGCCATCAAAAGCTGAGTGCCATTTAGTCCCATTATATTTGAGAGAAGACATCTCAGGATGAAAAAAATGCATCGCATAAGGTTAATAATTTGATGATCAATTCTGGCTTATAAAGTCTTCTCTCTTTGGTACGGTATATGACACCGTAGCTTGTTGTTGTTGTAGTCTTTAGGCTGTGCTTTGTTGATATTAGAATTGGCTGAAACATTTCTCTTATATGTGTTTGAGAGTGGTGTTACTGGTATATCTTGTAAATGAGCTGTTGGCTTTAACAGAGTGTACCCATTCTGTGTTGTTGGCATACAGATGAATTTATTGTGCTCTTGACTTTGAATCTTCCTGTACCATAAATCCTTTTGAGATGTAGGTGTGAATTAATGTCTACTTACTCTCACTTCCTCCTGCTGTTTGCTCTTTGCGTTGGCTGGACTAAGTTAGTGTTTTATTTTCATTTCAGAGCTAGAATTATCATAGGTAACATTTGCAGTACTACAGGCATAGCTGTAGTGCTTCCCAGAGCGTATGTTTTAACACAGTTTTATCTCCAAGTGAGGAAATAGAATATTCGCATCATCAGCTGTTTTAAGCACCTTAAGATAATTATCACTAAATCATATGGTCCCATCAGACATAGTGCAGTCTTTGCAGTGAGAGGTGTCACAGCAGAGACGGAGGGGAAGAGAGCGAACACTCATGTGACCTGACCGCTGCGTAATATTCATTAAGCCAGTCTAACATTTGATCGTGTGGTCAGTTATAGTTGACTCATGTATGTAAACTTGCCACTGCAGGAACCGTGGTTAAATGACCTGAAACAAGCCACAATTTAAGCGTGCATGTTTATGCACGTGTCATAGATGCGCTCCGGTACTTAACCAAAGAGCAGTACACCTCTGACTATAGGAGAGGACACAGAGTATTCCCCACAGATGCTATGATCCTGTTAAGCCTGAAAAGACAACGCAGTTCATCATGGCAATGACTTCACTTGATTTACATGCATGTATACCATGTAAAAATGAGTGCCCACCTGTGAAAACCCTGTGCCCCGTACTGATTGTTTGGCACCAGCTCTGGTTATGGCAGACCTTACAGTAGTTCACGAGATTAAGACCAAAAATACTAGTACTAACCTTTCTTTAGTCATTCTCAATCTCATTGTCACACATTTTCACATTGGAATTTTACTAATAATTGGTACAATCATAACTCATATTAGTTAGTACTATTACTATATTACTTATATTATATACTTATATTTTGTATATTTTATTTCATGTACTATTTTCTATAAACATTTGCTATTCACATTATTTTTGGCGGCATTTGGTCATTAAATTGTCTTGGCAACATGTCACATGTCCTGCCAATAATGCCTTCTGAAATCCAAATTGAAAAAAAATTGAGTATGAGCTAATAAGTATAATCCTACAAGTCATAATCCTATCATTACTTTATGTTATTGGAGAGAAACATGCTTAGTTAATTTCAACGATGCATGTGTGTACACAACACATTCACAGGTAAGGGCTTGGTATCTTGAAGGACACATTCCTGAGTTGTTCTCCTCTAAGGCTTGATTTCAAGTACTTAAAAAAAAAACGGTTCTCTCTGACTTTTTTTTCCTTTTTCTTTTTTATTCATTGCTTTTGAGGTGAACTATACATAGACACTTATCTTGTACCTTTCTTCACAACGCAATACCAGCTTCTCACTGTCCTCTTTGTTGTAGAAAACAGATGTGGAATAGCCCCGTGCAACTATCTATACTTGTGGTCCTCACACATAAAAGTCTACTTTTGTATTCAGACATTTTGGGGATATTTTGGCTGGTAAAAGTTCAAGCTATGATGACAAATGTGATGACACTTTCAATACACACGGAAAAAAAACAAACACACAAGAGAACCTTGTGTCTTTTAAAAGGTTAAATAATTTACCCTCTGTGTGTGTGCGTGTGTGATGTGTGTGTTCACGTGTGCAGGTATGTGTGTTCTGCACCTGAGGTCTTGCTACTGTAGCTAATGAAAGCCCCATCTCCTCATGCAAATGAGGGTGCTGTTAACCCCAATCAGAGAGGTCACTGAGTGCGCATCAATCCCACATCTCCCTGAGTGCTACGCAGGCAGCACACAATGGTTCCCACCCCTCCATAGGCCCACAGGTAATTACTGGGAGCCAGAAAGGGAGCGGGCCAGGGGAGTCAGGGTCTCAGGTAGGTGTGCGCGGCCGCCTGTGCTTTTTTCATGTCATTTATGAGAAACACAGGGTTGGTTTGCATGTTGGGTCAAGTGCAAGTGCTGTCTCCTACCACACCCCTTCCTCCAAAACACACACCGGCTCACATCGTGACAGGTAATTACAGCATGAGAGTGGCTGCGCTGTATGTAAGATTAGGAGGTCAGGCCTGCTGTCTGCTCCCTGTGGGCCTCGGAGCGTCACCTCTCTGACTACATCCACAATCAGCTCCATTAGCCGCCGTGTTTGCCTGTCCTTCCACCTGTTGTCTGTTTTTTCCTACCTGTCAGTTAACCGCTTTATGTTCGGCCTGTTTCCTGTCTGACAATTCTAGACTCTACGTGCTGTTTGAAACGGCAATGACGTGACAGTAAAATAACCACGCTGCATTGGCCGTTTCTCCCACTTAATACCAACCTTCACATCGCTTCACATCACTGCTGGCTGTCAAAGTTGACTTTAAAAGCAAGGAGCGTCTGTATACAATGTTTTATTAATTCATTTTTATACCATTAAAAAAGCTTTTCTGACAAAATGATTGTTCTCATGAAAGTTGACCACAGTGTGAGGTGTCTGTTAAAGTAATGACTTAAACTAAGACCTTTTCCTGCAAAACTGTTGTGTGTTTAAAACATTTTGTAATCACATCGCCCTTATTATGACAGTACTATTATTATATCATTCAATGATTAACAAGGGTTTTGAAGGTTGTTAATGTTGAATAAAACCAAACTAAAAACTAAAACTAAGTGTAAAAAATATTTGTGTTAACTGAAATAAAAATATAAACTAAACAAGATAAAAGAAAAAACTAACTGAAACAATATTGTGTACTTACAAAACTAACTAAAATAAATACAGGAAATTACTTTAGTTTTAGTCTGCCAATTTTGGCAAATTTGTGAATGCAACAAGTGTGAGGAGGCACTGGTGCTAAACCTAATTCTGAAACTAACACTAAAGTAAAACTAAACATATTTAAACAATAAAACTAAACTAAATTCAGCAAGCCCACACTGGAAATTAGCTCAAACTAAACTGAATTGAAAACCAAAATAAAAAATAAAAACTAATGAAAAATACAAAACTATAATTCTTGCTGGGAAAATATGTATTTTACTCATGTAAAAAAAGATTTTTTGTTTGTGTAGATGTTGCCGTTCCTGTTCTCTTTAAATACAGTCACTGTACACCAAATAACCTGAAAATATCAAATCATCAATAAGTGTGTCGGCCAGTCACATACATGCAATGACATTCCAGACGTTATCATTCTCTAGATGGTAAAATCCTGTGTCAGAACATTGTAAACTATATTTTGTGCATCTTAGAAGTCTTCTAATTCACATCAACTTAAAACTTGATGGATCTCGTGTCATGTCTCACCAGTCCCTGAAGCAACACACCCCCAATGACACAGCCCCCTGTTAATCTAATTTTAAACCTCTTTGGGGCACTTTTTGTGCCGATTTTAAGAATTGACTTGACTGGGATGAAATTTTTTTTCCCGCTACTGTGAAAATGTCTTTCAGAAAATTGCAAGATGTTCAATCACTCCAACTGATCTGCTCTGGATCTGAACAAAGAGTCCAGAATGTGGTTGTACGGTAATTTACTGTATACAAACTCAGGACATGTCAGTCAGTGTGTTGCTATGTGACTCCCCCCTTGTGAAAATAAAATCAGTTTTTAGTCAGTTGCCTTGAACATCGAGGGATAACATATAACCAATAAGATGAGATCTTTGACTCCAGCCCTATGGTCTGGTCCATGCTCTCCTTTCATTAGCAGTCACTGTCTACACTCTGTGGCCTAAATATATTCTCTAACACATCTTTTTTCCTCTCCACTTGACTCCAGGCATGATACTTGTCAGAGTATCTGCAGGGTCCTGTATTTGTGCTCGTGTTTGTACAGGTTTAACTCAGTATACCTTGTACGTGTATGCAGTGAGATATGATTGCCTTCTACTGAAGAGCACTTGACCATCAAAAGAACATCAGAGCAATCTTTTCCAGTAGGGCAATAATGGTCACCTTAACATCATCACGCGCTCAGCCCTGTGGGCAATTGACGTCCTTCTGCTTAAATATGATTGGAAGACAACAATTTTCCTGTGGTTTGAATAACAATGCCAATCCCTGTTTCCCCCCTTGTCTCGCAATAAACCGGTTAAAGGCATCCAGTGTAGACTCTGTATTCGATCAATTTTGAACGATTAGGTTTGCCAAGCCAAATTAGGTTTGCGGATCATCAGCCTTTGTGACCCAAGTAGCCCGAAGGTGCTTTTACTCTCTTCACTTATTAACTTGTTTCTGTGCAGAGGCATTCTGAGGTTTTTGTCTCTGTGTCTCTACAGATCCATTCATTGGCAGAAGGGCAACATATTTTACTGCTCATGGTCTTTTCTTCTTAACAAGCAGTACGTATGATATAGGATTTAGTCAAAGAGACATTTGTCTGTCCTTTGTAAAAACAAAGCTGCCTCTGTGTC
The DNA here is from genome assembly GCA_027495735.1 of Lutjanus campechanus. NCBI lineage: Eukaryota > Metazoa > Chordata > Actinopteri > Lutjaniformes > Lutjanidae > Lutjanus > Lutjanus campechanus. The sequence continues at coordinate 14,882 of JAJHUR010089608.1, forward strand.
AGAATGACGCGTTCTTTCAACAGTTGGTCTGAATAGGTGTGGACAGTACAAAAATGAAATATTTCTGCAAGAAAATGTATATATTTATTATTGTTATTGCTTTCCATATGGACCATTCACAACGCAGACAAAAAAGACAAAAAAATATTTTTATAAGATTTAATTTACATTTAAAAAAAAGCGTATGGACCCACATGATTAACTCTTCACACATCAACAAACAACACATCCAGTATTAACAAAACAAAAACTCAAGTCTTATACATGATAATAACAAATATATAGCGAGTCCAAAAAACAAAGGGCAACTGTTATTTCTTAATCTCTTTTTCCCTATCAAGCACATCCATCCTCTATTCTTAACTGACGGAAACTTGTAGTCTTTGATGAAATGACTCAGATTTTGTCCTCAAAATTACATTAGTTTTGACCTCATCAATACCCTCCTTTTCTTATTCCTAAACTTTGAAATTAATAATTTAAAGTCTTAGATTTTTGTACTCACAATATTTCTCCTCACATTTGTGTTTACTGTACATTTCAAATTGTTGAGAATTTCTTATTTGAATTTTCTTTTTGAGTAAGGAAACATTTTGCACTTCATATTCATCAGTTTTTCTAAAAAAAAAAAAAAAGTGCAAATAGTTCTTTTTAACATTTATGACAACAATATGTAAGCTTAGAGCCTCAGGCTCGATGTTTCCATTGGTAGCAATTAATGGGCATTTAAATTGCTAACAGATGCACTGTCACAGTCTGTGCTGATTGAGTACATCAAACTGTATAGCCTACAACTATTGATACAAGACATCCTTTTACTTTTTCAACAAGCCCTCGTAGCATTGACTGTGAGAGACTGTGATGATGAAGATAGTTTTTGTGAGTCCAGAGAGAGCTGCATGAAACCTGATGAATTACGTCAAGTGATGTCTGAATTGGGTCTGAATGCTACAACTTTGAAAATCTTGAGGGTTTAGATTCAGAAATAGGTGAGTTTAGAAGACATGTGTACCCCGTCCTCATTTTTGCTTGAGGCCTGTCGCGCAAAGCTACATTAGCCACTACTAACTTAACTCACCTGAATCTTTGATGGTACTTTCGGCAGTTCAGTTGCATGTGGGTAATGTAGATGCAAGGTCATGGAATAAAAAAGACAGTATCTCTTGTTCTGCTGCATTAACATTGATCATTTGATCATTCAAAAGTCTGACAAAGTCAGAAACACAATGGAAAATCGGTGAAGTACTTTCATGTACATACAGTTTTTGGAAGCTAGCTCACTAGGCTACCAGGCTTTCAATTTCCAAGTGGACTTTACAAGTGGAAGTTAAGTAGTCTAACCTGCTAACATTAATTGATTCCCACTAACATTAACTTATCAGTTATGTCATATCACTACCTGTGAGTCATCAGCACCTCCCACACATTCAGTGTGGTGTTCATCATTAGACAGGAGGTGGTCTAGCAGGTGTCTCTCTCTCTCTCTTTCCTGGGTCCAGATGTGGTGATGCCAAGTGACAACACTGTTAAAACTCTGTGACATCCTGTGATTTAAAACATGACACAGAGTAACATCTGAGTCAGAGTCAGAGAGGAACATAGGGGTCGGGCTGTGACTAGGGCTATATTCAGATCCCCGAAAGATAAAATGATTGCTTTCGAGATAATTTTGGAGAGCTGTAAAATCCTGTCTCAGAGTATTAGAAACTGTTGTACAGTATTCTGTCATCTGACAAATCAAACCAGTTCATCTAAATCATATTTCATTACTCACCGATACCTGAAGCGCATCCTCACCAACACAGCCCCTTGTGTTGTTTTAACGCAGAACCATTACAAACAATAATTAGTGCCTGCCCACACAGGCATTACACCAATCAAGTTAGTAATACAAACAGTATCAGTTAAACCAGAATCCACATCGCCTCCTGAAGAAGAAGAACACCATTTTAGGGTTCACTGTCACGGCAGAAAAATTATAACTTAAATTTCAGATTTTTATGCCTCTGTGCCCACAAAAGCTGTAGCCAGACACATCATGTTTTCGGGCCGTCTGTATATCTGCAGGTCCATCCATCTTTTCATCCCATTTTTGTGAACACAATAGCAAAAGAACAGCTTGACGGAATTTCTTTAAATTTGGCATGAACATCACTTTGGACTCATGGTTGAACTAATTAGATTTTCATGGTCAAAGGTCAAGGTCATTGTGACCGTACAAAACATGTTTTTGGCCATAAATCAAGAGTTCATGCACTAATTAAGACAAAATTACACACAAATATCTGTTAGAATAAAATGATGAAGGTCATGTGTCTGGACGGACATGGATTCTAATTTCAGTTCAACTTGAACAACGAATGATTCATTTTCTAAAATACCTCACTGTCCTGTATAAAACAGTGTAAAAGACAGTAGGTGAGTGTCACAAACGGTACACTTTAAGAACTGCTAGAAATAAGATTATATGGGGTCCTTGGCCTAAACAAACAACTTCCTGTTGAACTATACATTCTCCCTCCAAAACAAAAGTGGTGGGTGGAGCTGGTTTAAGGCGTCGAACAGAGAAGATGAGAAGGTGTCCATTGAGGAGAGCGAGAGAGAGAGAGCTCCTCTTCTCTGAAACGGGCCCCAGAACAGCCTGGGTGAGCCGGGGTTTCATTATCCCCCATCCCTCTGTGATGAGGAGAAGAAAGGCGGACGTGAGAGAAAGAAAGAGAAAGAACAGAACAGAGGAGGGGAAGAAGAAAAGAAAGAGGCGTTTGATAGAGCTGTGTGGAGACCGTGTGTGAATGAGCCAGTGAAGGGCAGCCATTGTCTTGCCACGACCTCAATTTGGTACTGTACGCTCCTCTTTTTACTGCACTGTCTCGAGCCACAATGCCTCCTTTCTCCTCCGCTCTACTCCCTCTCTCTCTTAAAGAAATAGGGGGATTAGGGCCCACTGAGGGGAACTGCGTGTCCAGATTGCCAACTATCATGACTCTTCGCAATGTGACGAGAAGGCAGCCGGATAGTCTACACGACATTTGTCAGATTGTTTGTTTGTCTCACTTTTTTCTCTTCTTTTCCCCATTAACCTTCGTCCACTATATTCTCACAGGTTAGTGTAGCAGATAAGGAAAAGGTAACTGGGTTCTAAGTGGAATGCAGTGCATTTTGGACAGGCTAAGGAGGGAGGTGCAGGAGCTGAAAGAAAGAGTGAAAAAGACAGAGAGAGTCACAGGGACAGAGACAGAGAACGCAGCTGTACTTCCTGTTTACCCAGGCCTTGTTTGAGACAGTGGGAAGGAACAGGGGCTGCATTCATCTCTTCTTTTCTACCTCCGCTGACCCCCTTCCTCCTCCCTCCTTCTCCTCCTGCTCTATTCTCCTTCAATTCCTTATTTTCTCTCTTTCTTCCCCCGTTTGTCTCTCACTGATAAACTGTATTGAACTCAGGAGGATGAGCTAGATTAGCCAGTGTGTAGCGCTATTTGGTAGGCAGTGGACTGATTCGGAAGCAGAAACTATTAAATGTTCAGACTTGCAGCTATTATCACAGATAGGGTGCGCAGATATGACAGGGAAAGAAGAAGAAGTAACAGAGAGAGGATGTAGGAGAATGACACATAGGATGAACTTTTTAAGGAAGTTGGTTAACTTTCTCCCAGCGCAGTTCAGTTATTAGGAAGTTACAAACCCCCTCCCAATCATTCATGTTTTTTCTGCACCAAAACACGGAGCACACACAGACACACACACACACACACACACACACACACACACACACACACACACACACACACAACTCTATTAGAGAACTTAGATGTTTGGGTTTGCTTTGATGGCAAGTAAACTAACTGTTACCGTACGCCAAAGCAGACCTTGAAGCCTCACTGTGTAGAGAGGGAGCGTGAGATAGAGGGAGAGAGAGAGAGAGCAAATCCCAGTTGTTTGTTCCACCCACCCGAGCCGAGCCCTCCCTGACCTTTCTTTGTGCAGTCGGACATCAGACTGAGACACCGCGAAAGATGCACTAGATTAAAAGGACTGTTTCTGCTGCTGCTATAGTCCCTATTGTACAGAGCGACGACTATAGACGAGGCTACAGTCAATTGATCACATGTGTATTTATGCACAAACACACACCCCCACATGCGGACACAAACAGGCCTGCTTATAGATGCACAGATATGGTGTCAAAATGTCGGTGTGACACGGCAGGACCCCTTTCATCTGCATGTGCTGTTTACTGCATTGACAGTCCATCCATTTGCAGTCAATCATTAGGCGGCCATAGAAAACTGGCTGAATGTCTCTTAAAGAAAAATATAGGCAACTGACACAGAGGAGGAGGAGTGTTAACAGGGATTAAAAATGTTTTAACTTCACCAATTTTTCTTTGAGGCGCTTAACTTGGAAAAGGGAGTCCATTTACTGTGTTTTGGAATTTTTGTATTGAGTATAATAAATAGAGTACAAGTCCTTGCTGTTCTTACAGTTAACTTTTTGTTTCTGTTGCTGTTTCGAGGGTCTGTGTTCATGCTGGGTGTTGATAGAAGTTTTGTCAGTGCGTGTATTTAGATAACCTTTTTTATTTTTTTAAATCAGAGCTTCCAAAACAGTGTGCTGAGGTACACCGGTATGCTGCGAGGTGTGAAGTCCAGGTGTGCGGTGGAATTTTGTGACACCTAGAATTGTCAAAAATATTGATTTATAGATACATATCAATACTGAATATTTGATATGCTTTCAGTTCTGATTTTCCATAGTATCGATGCACCAGATGGCCCCCCGCCCCTCTCTTCTCTCCGACAACGAGTTGACACACACTGCTGCAGGGCCCACATAGCCCCACCTCCTTTGACTATGGTCAGAAGTAAATTAATTTAGATGCTGTTGTGCTTAACAGACAGTACTATTAACTTTACTTATTTCTAAGATTAGTTAATTAGATAATTTAGTTATTTTTAAAGGTCCGATCCAAAGAGAAAAAACGTATTATTATTTTTTATCATGTAATAAAAATGTGAAATTTTATGCCCTCTGTTTCCCCTGTTTCTCTGCTGTATCGAAAATGATACTGAATATTGATGTTTTTCAAAGTATTGTTGAAATTCCAGCATCACGACAACACTATTGACATTTCCGATTACAGAAGCAAATTCTATACCCTGAAAAAAATAACTTTAAAAACTTTCTGTCAAATGTTAAGTTTTTGCTGAAAAGTATCTGCAATGCTACAGTCAGGCAGAGAGTATGCCGTATTCACTGAGCACTTTCAGACATTGAAAGAGAAGTTTGAGCGCTATTTTCCACATGTGACAGACATCAAGAACTATGACAGGATTGGCGACCCATTGAATCCTCAACAAAAGCCAAAACACTCTTCACTTTCATTACCTTTTTTTTTTTTTTTACTTTGTGGCATGTCTGGTTTAAATGGGTGTATTTCAAATGAATTCTTGAATTATTTGGTGAATATTTCACGAATAATATAGTTGTTAAATTTTGTTTGGCATTAGTAAATGAAAATACACATTAACAGAATAATAAGAGTGATAACATGCTATAGAGGCTGTTTTGCATGATATGAACACAAGTTGTTTGTCGTTTGGTTTGCCTTGAAGACAAAAAAAATTGAAAACCGATATTTTAAAGGACAAGTATAGGCTTTTGCAGCATCTAGCGGTGAGCTTGCAGATTGCAAACACCTTGTCTCACACTTCCCCTTCCAGGCATGTAGGAGAACCTATGGTGGGCATAAGAAAAAGGCCATAACTACAGCTACTGTTTGGTTTGTCTGTTCAGGGCTAGTGTACAAACCATAGACTGTATAAAACCTGTCTCTTATACACATCTAGATGTGTATAAGAGACAGGGCAGAGAGTATGCCGTATTCACTGAGCACTTTCAGACATTGAAAGAGAAGTTTGAGCGCTATTTTCCACATGTGACAGACATCAAGAACTATGACAGGATTGGCGACCCATTGAATCCTCAACAAAAGCCAAAACACTCTTCACTTTCATTACCTTTTTTTTTTTTTTTACTTTGTGGCATGTCTGGTTTAAATGGGTGTATTTCAAATGAATTCTTGAATTATTTGGTGAATATTTCACGAATAATATAGTTGTTAAATTTTGTTTGGCATTAGTAAATGAAAATACACATTAACAGAATAATAAGAGTGATAACATGCTATAGAGGCTGTTTTGCATGATATGAACACAAGTTGTTTGTCGTTTGGTTTGCCTTGAAGACAAAAAAAATTGAAAACCGATATTTTAAAGGACAAGTATAGGCTTTTGCAGCATCTAGCGGTGAGCTTGCAGATTGCAAACACCTTGTCTCACACTTCCCCTTCCAGGCATGTAGGAGAACCTATGGTGGGCATAAGAAAAAGGCCATAACTAGAGCTACTGTTTGGTTCGTCTGTTCAGGGCTAGTGTACAAACACAGGAGCCTCTGGAGAAGAGGAGCTTTGCCCTCTGTAGATATAAACGGCTCATTCTAAAGTAACGAAAACACAACCATTATTATTTTCAGGTGAAAACATACTTATGATTATTATATTCCATTCTGCCAATAAACCCTGTAAATCTTACACACTG
>JAJHUR010089608.1:21497-38826 GCA_027495735.1 Lutjanus campechanus
TTCACGGAGGTGGAAACTATCAGAGAGACCAAAAACAAAAAAATGTACCAGGCTGTAAATATGTTTTCTAAGGCTGTAAAGTTGGCTATTTTAACATGGGGGTCTATGGAGAATTGCTCCCTTTTGGAGCCAGCCCCCAGCGGCAGACGAGGAACTGCAGCTTTTTGAACGCGGAAGTGATCCTCACTTCTGAAACCCACAACTCCCCCCTTGGTACAAACACAGGAACCTCTGGAGAAGAGGAGCTTTGCCCTCTGTAGATATAAACGGCTCATTCTAAAGTAACGAAAACACAACCATTATTATTTTCAGGTGAAAACATACTTATGATTATTATATTCCATTCTGCCAATAAACCCTGTAAATCTTACACACTGGACCTTGAGCTGTCATTGTGGACTTTGACAAAAAAAAAAGAAAAAAACATACGCATGCTTTATTCTGTTATTTAAATTTCAGTGAAATTTCCTTTCATTGCTGTGATCTCAAAGGACCTCTTGCACATGTTGGAAATGTAAGACCTTGTATCTCACAAATGGCATACAGTACAACAATGTATCCTGTTTATTATGTGCTTCTGTATTTAATTCAAATTACTTATTCTAATTCTTTGAGACCGGCAAGGTGTTGTGGTGAGCGAGGACTCCACCCTTGAACTGCAGGAGCTCAGAAAACGTCATCCCTGCTGAAGTGTCCTTGAGCAAGACACTGAATCCCTGTCAGCTTCGAGAGTGCTGCGCTTCAGCTGACCCTGTGTTCTGACCTCCCTGTACTGTAGGAGCAAATAGCCCAGGCTGCATCTATTGCCTTTTTTCTCACGGTATTGATCACCCAAAGGAGGAATTTTATGTGCGCTTGCCGCTCTCCACCGGGAGGTCAGTGTGCAGGGTCAGCTTTGGAACAACGCCTCTGGAAAGCAGTAGGGGTTCATTGTTTGCTCAAGGACACTCCATCCACCACAAGAGAAAGAATCGAACCTGTGCCCCTTGAAAACCCATTTTTGTTTTACACAAGAAGGGAACCTTCCTGTAACGGTGAGGTCTCTCTCAGCCTACAATAGAGAGGTTATAAGTCAATTTTCAGAGCAGCACTCAAACTTTGTTGTCCAACTATTTTCAAATAAGTCATGAACCTTCTGGGGAAAATGTAAATTTTGACAACTTTCTGTATCGAAAACCTAACTTTGTCTGACTTGAGAAAAGGCAACTGTTTTTATAATTTGTCTTCATTCCTTTGAAATAGTAACTTTTGAAAGGATTTCCAGGGCTCCAAGGTCATGGGTGGAAGCAAAATCCATAAGTCTGTAAATCATCAGCAAAATTGAAATCACAACAGTAATATGCAGACACATTTCCTGATTGTGTTCCTAATTATGCTGTAGCTAAATTGCAGTCAAATGTTCTGAATTCCAAAAAGACGTCTTCTGAAAGAATTACCTTCAAATTTCTAAACAATCTTTTTTCAGCCCACAGTTTGATGCATTCCCAAACCCTCCTTTGGACTTTCAATTACAATTCATTTTGATTAAACATGTAAATACACCATCCTTGATGGTGTCCTTTGTTAGCACGGCCTTCTTTTGGCTAAAAACCATACTCTCTTGAGTCTCTCCCATGTAATGAAGATTGAAGATTAAACAACAGGAAGGAGCCATTATTTTTGTCAGGGAATTAAAGTACCATCAATCTCACTTAATCACCTTCCTAATATCTCCTCAGACGCCAGCAGAAAGCTGTTTTGCAGCTCAAGGTTAACATGCTTTGTTCTGTGGAAGCAAAGGGAGAGAGGAGTGGGATAGACAGAGTAAATGGATGTATGAAGCTACTCTGGCATGCTTTGGATCAGGCTGTCCACCGAGTGGACACAGATTACGGCAAACTGTGTTGTTCTGGTAAGAGGGCAAGGCCAGGAGGTCGATGTAGAGAGAAATGACAGCTATTGTTTGGTCTGTAATTATCTCTGTCTGCTACTTCGCCCGCTCATTTCCTGTAGAGACAGAGACTGGGACTGAGGGGAGAAAGGCCAGTGGCTTGCTGCTGTAGCCATGGAACAGGTGGTACAGTTTGTCCTTGATGACCAACAAAAGCTGCTCTGCTACTGTGTTTTAATTGGCGCATTATGGCAAACACTGAACAAATCACGTATGTAAAAGCCCTCATAGGTACCTATGCGCCACGTAATTAAATAGATATTGTTTATCTATTGTATATTATACAAAGTGTGTAGCTGTATTCATGTCCCATTGAGCTTTGACATATAACAAGACACTCACGTTGAAGCAACAGCAGCTTCTGAGTATATAGGAATAACCCAAAGACAGCAACTGGCACAAAGTAGGGGCAATTTTACTTTTTTACATTTTATTTTACTGAACATCTGCATTTACAGTTTAGCACCAACCTAAATAAAGTTTACTCTGTCTCTCAATTAGAACAAAATGTGCACTGGACTTAAAATAGTAAGCTCGTTCAGGGCTGCAACTATTCACTGTTGATTATCAGATGATTATTTACTCGAATAATCATTTGGTCTGTTAAACTTGAATGTGAAAGTGAAAAACGCCCATTGCAGTTTCCTAAAGCCCAGGGTGACGTCTTTAAATGTCTTAGATATTCAGTTTCTGATTGGATCTGACTGAGAATATGAGGGCACATTGTGGTAGGTACTTTTCTATCACAATGGTAGCCACGCCCAAAAGCTTACCCCAATTTCACTGTCTATTTTAATCTAAATGGGACCATAATTTACAAAATGAACATCATGCTGTATTGAATAAGACTTGAACTAGCAGTTTAAACTCATTAATAAACTGTTTACTTAGGTAATAAATCAAGTGAGAGGAAGGGTCATTTTCTCATAAGATGAAATACAGTTGGAGCCAGTTTAGTCATACCCTGCTGGCCATTCAGAAGGCACTTTAACATTGGTTTTACTTTTCAGACAGGGAAGCGCCATCCACTATTTATAGTCTATGATTCTAACATGCTGATGCTAAGCAGATTTGATATTTGTATTAAATTCCATGGAAATCAATTCAAGTTGTGAAGCTATTTTATTAAAAAAAAAAACACAAATGTCAACCTCATGATGGCACTAGAGGAAAGTCAGGAAATCAACAAAGCAAATAGGATTCATTTTCTGGGAAACATGACAAAATTTCATGGCAATTCATTTATAGTTGCTGAGATATTTTCAGTCTGGACGACTGACCAACAGATTGACCGACAGACCGACATTATGATCACTAGAGACACTCTGTAAGCATGGCTAAAAATTGGTGCTGATTAGTTCTCTGTTGATTAGCATATCAATCATGCAGCAAATCATTTCAGCTTTACTGCTGTTTGCACTATCAAAGAAATTACGTTTACATTTACCTTTACTATAAAATGGAAAAGTAGAGTTACTTCTGTACTGTTCAGATTTTTTCTATTTATTGTCCTTCAAATAAAGCAAATTTGCTGTGGTTAATATCTTGAGTTAAAACAAAGATTTTTTTATAGCACTTTGTCACCACTAATTGACAGATGTGATGGCATCATTATCTTAGAGAGTACACCTCATCACCACAATCAATTAAAGGTAGACTAACCTTTAGAAGTAGAGAGACATCTGTATAACAACTAGGGTACAGATATCTGAGTTTGGAAGGCAGGACTCAGTCAGACACACGATAATAAACTTTGATGGTGTCTGCATGAGTCAGTGATGGTCTGACTGAAACCTGTGATTCTCCAGCATAAGAACCACTTCCCCTCCGCAGAGGGAGCTCATGTAACCACGGAAACCATCTGTAAAGCCGCACAAAAGAAGCAAGTGAAAACGGATGGGGATCGAACGGTCCAGTTGACTACCATTGATTTACTGCTTGAGAGAGAGAGAACGACAGTGAGGGTGATGTGGGCAGAGGTTAGAATGAGTGTTTCAGTTCATTGTGACCAAACTCAGTCTTCGCTCTTAGTCCCTCTTACTCCGATACGCATTCACGGATACAGACAGGTGTGTGCTGGTACACAGGTAAGATTGTGCTCCAGTTTTTCTTGCAGCACTATTGCAGTAATTGCTGTTCTCTAAACCATTGTCAATACTGACCTCATTCCCTCATTTTTCCTCACAAAACCTCAATTACTTTTTAATGATGAGAATCTCGTCCAATACAGCTCATAAGAGCCACTTATGATTGTTTGAAAAACACAAAAAATTATGACGCAAGCTGGAGAAAATTACTGAAATAAAATGATATTCAGTCATTGCGAAATTATACGCTCAAAAGCCTCAGTCCAGTATTCTCTGCATTTCACAATATTCATATTGGAAAATCCAGACCTCTTGATTTAAATTCAATTTCAGCATTTAGTACCATTGCAGGAAGTACCATAATAGTGTACTGTATTTAGAGAGGCAGAACATGATGAATTCAGTATGATGGATGGGTACATAGCCTCACTATCATGCAGGAAAAAAGTTTGCGTTCTGTCACAGATCAACAGTTATAGGGGTGGTTCACCTAAAATTGAAAAATAAGTCATTATCTACTCACCCTCATGCTGATTGAGGATTGGGTTTATTTTGTTAGTCCATAAAATGCTGCTGTTTCACAGGAAAACAGTGTTGCAGAATCAATAACTGAAGTTAATGTTGACCAGTTTTAAAACATAAAAAACAACTGTAAAAAAGCATGAAATGCCTCCACACTGCATGTCTGGCATAATCCAAGTCTCCTAAAGTCCCAACATGCTGTTTGCAGACCGTCACACCACACGCAGTCAGTTCAGACAGTATGAATGTGTATGTGAACGTGGCTCAAAGCTAAGGATCTGCAGTGAAGATTCAGGCTAAAGACATGGTGTTTTTTTCAGGTGTGTTTTTTTTCTGTTTGACAATTGGTCACCATCCACTTCCATTGTTTGGGAGATTCTGCAAAGCTATTTTCCCATCAGACTCCAGCAGTGTTTTTTTTTTTTTTCTGGTTTGGGTATTTCATGCTTTATTGGTGCGCTGATCCCTGGTCCAGTCCTGAACCAGGGATGTTCTGGGTCATGTTTGGTGTCTGAACCCCATGGCCATCACGTCAAAGTCTGACACTGTGGACCTAAATGCTTTGGGGAATGTAAACAGGAAGTATAATGTTACCATGGAATCACGTAGTTAGCTGTATGCTTCAACTTGAGCCCTGTTTTTGTTTTGTTTTTTGGCATATATTTGTTCAGACTTTGGCAAAGTGGCAACATTAAATGTATACTGAAATAGCTATTAGCTGTTCTTGTTTGCCATGTACCAATGGATTTAAAGACATCTATCACTCCTTACTTTGAGGCTAAAGAAAACTGAATAACACGATGATTCTTAGACAAGTTCTGGAGTTCTAAGGATCGTCTTTTTTCCTGTGATTTGTCGGCTGTTTTATGGATGTTTATTTGTGATGACGTGGGATAATGATGTTTGCAGAAAGTGTAAATCACACTGAATCTAAAAATCTGTGAATCATGTCTGTGTGTTCAGATTTGATTGAGTTATAACTCCAGAAAGACTATAATCTTTGACGCTAATTGCGGCAAATGTGGAGGCTGAGCGCTTTGAAGTACCTTAATAACCTCTGTGAGCTGTGTGTCACAGCCTCTGCCGTAGTTTCAAATGTTAACTGTTTTGATAAATAGGGCAAGTCAGCAGCCAGAACTACAATAACTAACTGTTGTTTTCTGGACATCAGCTGTCATCTGTCCCTTTCACCTGTTGCTTTTATCATGTTCTCATTGTAATCAGTACGATGAGTTTAATAAGTTATGAATCTGCAAAATCTGTCACGTGCAAAAACGAATAACAGTGCAAATGATCCATTATATTTTGGTGAAAAATGAAGTCCCATGATGATGCTAAATCAAATCTTAAATTGGATTTCCTGTTACTTTCAGACATCTTTTTTGTATATTTTCGTTTCCAGCTATCTTAATTCTTTGTGTCATTGTTTTATTTTTTTCTAAATCAGAGGGAGGCAATGCAATTTTAGTCTTAGTTGTATCTGGGGTGTCACTGATTTTAGCTATATTTATTATGTGAAGATTTTTTGGAGAATCCATAAATTACAATCTGTCCTTTTGGGAGTGTTGCTTTCTAAGTTACCCCAAAAATGACCCTGTTATATTAAATAAGTGACTGAGAATCTTGAAACAAGGCTCCACGTATTTACCATGTCACTGACAGGAAACTAACCAGCATCATGTCTGAAACATTAACTTAATATTTGTGTGGTAATGTCCCTAAAACTGAAAGCCTTAAATGACCCCAGTTCTTGTTTGTGCAATTGCTTATGCAATACTAATTATACACATCTGACCAGTAACACGTGAGTACGAGAAGAATTGGCATCAAATTCCCCAATAAAGCCTTTTATTATCACAGACAGACAGGCTTTTCTTTGCCGTTATTAGGTTTGTATTTTTCAGGCAGTGTCTTCTGGGGTGAGCAGTTTGTGAGGCAGGAATAATAAGGGATGGTACTGTCACAGGAACCCATCTGATTTGGCGCTCACTCGTACACGATGTGTACGCACACACACACACACACACACACACACACACACACACACACTAGACATCACACACAGACATTCACACACATGCCCGAGGACACGGTTGCAGGCTCTCGTCATTTTTGTTCTCCCTCCTGTGTAGTTTTAAGTGTGTTGGAAATCTTGTGTTGGGCCATCAAAGCAGCGCCCTGACCGTTAATGGCTTTACGGCTTGTTAGTTAGTTTTAGCCCGCTCAGGAGGAGGGTGTGTGTTTATGCATGTCTTTGTATGTGCATCGAGGGGAGGTGTTGTTTGGGCCAAAGAATAAGGGGGGACAGGGCTCAGGAGTGTGTCAGTGGGAATTTACATGAACACAAATGCCCAAAAACACATTTGTAGACACAGAACACACATCCAAGCAGGAGACGACTGTATATAGCGCAAATTGACTCATACACACAAATACACACAAATAGTGAAGCAGCATGTCGATAGGCATCTCTCTTTCTGCCCCTCTCTCTGGGAGTCCGGTGAGGCCTGGCCTAATTGAGCTGGCCTCAGGAAGCCCATCATTAGCCCTGCTGCTCCGGTCACACATGGCCACCAGATGTGAGTCCAGCCACAATGGAACGCAGAGTGCCACTCTTTCTCTCCCTCTCTCCATCTTTCTCCCAGTCTGTCTCTCTGTCACTCTCCAGTCTAATAAACTGGCTTTTGTTTCCGCGCGGCCATTGTTCGTTAAGCCTACCGCTGCCTGCCGTAAGAGAAGTCATCGGGGCCTGAATGGGATGCTTTGTACTGACAATAGACAGAAATAGGAGAGGGGTAGAGCAGATTGAGAGAGGGAGGAAAGGAGGGATGGAGAGGGAAAAGGAGGGGGAGAGGAAGGGTGCCCAGCGGAGGATTTCAATGCACCCTCTGGAATTTTTATGGCTTGTTTTTGCAGTTTCAGAATTCAGTGTTGTGGGGCCATGAAACTTGAATTGCACCTTTTTCACCTCCCTGTACATGGCTGTCCACGCTGTTCATGACTGGATCCATGTTCTTGAATTTCTACTCTTGTGAGAACCAAATGACATCACAAGGAAAGAAGATTTGCTGTCTTTATTTACATACAGTTTTCAGAGTTTATGGCCAGCGCTTAGCTTAGGTTTAAGGGATAGTTCAGATTAGCCCTTAGTAGAAGAAGCAGACAAGAAATCAGTACTAAAGTTAAGCAATTAACTGCTGTGGATGGGGACAGCAACAAAAGGTATCTTAGCCACATAAAACAGCTCTTTACTCTATATTAGCCAAATATTTCTCTCTCCAAACCAACCAAACTCCACAGGCAAGTCATTTTACCTGGCAGAACATGGGAGATGCTGGCCTGCCACTGCCCCAATCTGTTATTTTGTTTGTGATTTTGTGAATCCTTTCAAAACACGGAAGTCACACAATAACACAAACAAACTAAAAGGTGAAAGCAGAGGAAGACCAGCAACTCCTGTGTTTTGCGAGGTAAAATTACTGATGGAGTTTATGGAGTTTGGTTGGTTTACAGATAGCGATATTTGGCTTACATAACAGCAGTTTCCCATCAGAAGAGGCTGTCTGATGGAGAAGTAAAGCGGTGAAAAGACTGTAAATATAGCATACGCTCATATTGATTGCCTAACTGTGCACGTGCCAACCAGCATCTAGTGTAGCTGATGTATTAACTATCAATAAGTACCTCAGAAAACCCATATCAAATGATCTGAACTATTCCTTTAAGGTGGAGGTCAGAATTAGATTTTGGGCTGCTTTTCACTTTATGAGGAGCTGATTTCACACTACGAAAATATGTTGACGTCCAAACACAGTATGTTGAAGATAACACCCATATGTGATTGTTGAACATCTCTTTCCAAAGCCATGCTGCTTTAACAGCCTTCATGCTTCTTGGAAGGCTTTCTACAAGAACCTGGCTGCAGGGAACATTACTGAGGTCAGCCACTGAACCTGGATGGTGTCCATCAGATCCCGCTGTGTTGTGTTCTGGCTCAGTCACGGCTCTGTTGCGGTTCCGATGTCCACTGGAAATGTTTCAGGAGTGGTGCTGTAAAGCACTTGAAGCACTTTATCTAGTGGGTCCTTTGTTCTTGCTGCGACTTTCCCTACAGCAGTCTGTGTTTTGTTTGTGACGTATATGTTGGATTTTAATTTACCCATTGTTTAAAGTTTTATGCTTATAATATTATTGTACTTAGGCTTTTATGCTTTTATGGTTGTTGTATGGGTTGGATATTACCTATATGTTTTATACCTTGTTTAATGTATTTGTGCTTTGTGTGAGAGTGGTCTTCCTATTTTTTTTTTTCTTCTTCTATTTCTTCTTGGAATTTTTTTTTAAATTGTTTTGTATTTTTACAAGTATATAGAATTCACATTTGCAGCTTATTTAGATGTGGCAATTTATCGACAGTGTATTAGCTACAGTAGATGGCGGTCGACACGCCCATAGTTACGATAAGCAGAGAGGACTACCACCAACAGTGTACTGCTGTAGATGGTCGTCAGCAACAGAAGGTATTTTGGCCACAAAAAAAAAAGGTCCAACTAAAAGAGTCACTATCAGCTCAAAAGTATGGTATATTCATAATATTTTCACTGCTTTACTCTGCCTTCAGACAGCCTTTTTTTCGCAGTAAACAGCCATTGTATAAGCAAAATATTGCTGTCTCCAAACCAACCAAATTACACAAGCAAAATCAATAATTTAGTGATGCTGAGCACAGGTGTTGCCAGACTACTGCAGCCTCGATCAGTTACTTTGTTTGTGTTATTGTGTGACTTCAGTGAATCTGAATCAACTTTTTAAAACACCAAAGTCACACAATAAGACAAACAAACTAACAGACGGAGGCAGCGGTAGTACAGCAACTCCTGTGGTCTGCAAGGTAAAATTTACTGGTTTCACCTCTGAATTTTGGTTTGTTTGGAGAGAGTGATATCTGGCTTATATAGTGGCTGTTTCCCATCGGAAATTGCTGCCCGACAGCAAGGTAATATTCTAGCTTCTGCGCTTGTACTACTCTCTGCTTCTCCTAAATGGGGCCGTGTCCACCAGCATCTACTAATATGTAAAACATTGACTATATACAATAAGAACCTCATACACTGCTACATCAAATAATTGGAACTATCCCTTTAATATAGCTGATTACACAGCGCAGCCCTTAGGCTGGAAATATATTTGCTTTTAACTACGCGTTCGCATACACACCCCTACGCATCCAGACGCTTCATGGCTGCCTCGTGTATCCTGCGTCCATTTGGAGCAGTGGTTCTGCGCGTCCTCAGAAATTAACACTACGCAAACGCATGGTTAAACAGCAAGTATATCTCTGGCCTTACTGGCAGCAAGCTGACTATTGTCTGAGATTTTACTGTGTGCTGTACCAAGATTTTGCTTGAACTAGGGGTCAAGTCCAAGCCATAAAAATATAGCCACAGACCAAGAGTACACAGGAGCATGTGGACGCACATTATTGGTCATATATTGTAGAAAATTTAGTTTTACGTAAACTGGGAAAATCCCAAAAAATAATATTAGATTTAACCACAGGACGTTCACTGCAGCAGTGTTTCCATTATGTTTCCTCTGTGTTTTCTGACTCTAAAAATGTCTTAATCTCTCAGCCACTTAGGGGTGGTGTCTGTGTCTATGTGTGTGCATGCGAGTGTGTGGGTTAAACTGTGGACGCATGGCAATGCATGATACATTTCGACGGCTGCCCTCATTTGAGACAAATGTAATTATCACGCGTGGCTGAGTTTTTTCTTATTATTGAAAAGTTAAGTCGCTAATCTGTGAAGTTGTTCTTCAGCTGAATTAATTCAATTATCTGGCAGCATGAGTAGATATCAAGGTTTGACGTTTGTGTCTTTGTGCCTATTTCTGTGTGAGTGCAGTTGTAATAATATGCATATGTGTGTGCATGTGTTTTTATATTAGTGTATTAATGCTTGCCTGTTTCTGACATACTGTCCTGAATGGGCATGTGCATGGATTTGTGTATGAATGTATTTGTGTGTATGGCTGTCTGTGTGTGTCTGAAAATGTGTGAGAATAGAAGCCATGTTTTCCAACTCCCACTGGATCAAGGCCTTTTATAATCCACTGAGCCGACATAATTCCACCTCACTTACAATGGATTTGTCTCTGCTTTGTCTCCTCATTATTGTTCTCATTCACATGATAAGCTGCTTCATGATTCCATTAGCATTCTCTTGTAGCCACTATGCTATAGGCACCAATATTTCAACTTCAGCGCTGTGGAATTACAACTTTTTATTCTGTTAATTGTTGCTTGAATGGCTGAAAGACAGACAGAGAAATCCGATTGTTATATTTAAGACAACAGACAATGTCTGGCGTTTTTGTACTGTTGTCATACTTAATGATCAAGACATCTGTGAATGCACATTCATTCTGTAACAACAGACCAATGTGAGATACAGTTGAATCATTTATTTTCATCATTTATACAGCTGTATTGACAGTATACTTTAAAGTTGCACTAATCATTTATTTTTATATTAACAAATGGAGGCCCTTGTAGTGACGACACCACAGAGAGTTATTTACTCAACTCTGCAGGTTCCCTCAGCTCTATGGAGCATTTTAGACTCTTTTAGCTCATTGTTTTGGTTTTACTGCCCACAGCTTTACTGTGCTGGTTCAGTCTCACTGTTCTCAGTAGCCTTGTTTCCAGACACAGCAGCCAGTTGTTTTCAGTGAAAAGCCTCAAATAAACCCACTTTATACTAGCTGGGGAGCAGCATCAGACATATTTCAGTAAAGTTACCAACACAGTGGTGAGCATAGTGGAGCATCTAGCTGCTTACCATGATATTTTCCACAAGAGTAAGTGAAGATCAAAATAGAGCTAAAAGGAGACTGAATACTGGGCTCACAATCATCAGGTGGCCAGAACACAGCTCCAAATGCTAATGAGGCTTTGGCAGTATCATCAGAATGTGTAAATAGGGAACTGTTTGCTAACCCATTTGCCATAACAACTTTACCTTAAAGCTTGTTGCACTGCAGGTGGTAAAAAGTTGAATATTTTTTGAATATTGTAGCCTGACTGCTGTGAATTACCCTCTCTGTCCTTGACATAGTTGAATAAAGTCTGCGTTTTTGTATTTGCTTTTAAGCTGTATAAGAAGTATGATGGATATCAGGTCAGTCATAAGTGTGACCTGTATATCTGAGACATTCTTCTTACCGTCAAGTTTCAACCGCTCCTTCATAGCCAATATTAACTGTAATCTCTGGTCTGAGATTTCATGTACATTTCATTTCCATGTACTTCATGACCTTGGGCAGATACATGCATTGTATAGGTCGATGTTACACAGCTAGGCATTTTTAGAGAGTGTAAGCACAGCAAAGGGTAAACTATGACAATTCTAGGAATATACACACGCCATCAAGTACAAATTTTACTTTCAATGTCAGCATAGCTGCAAAGATGCCAAATGTCCTTGTTCCTAAGGGGCCACATGTACAGTTGCCACAGACCCTTACATAAAAATGTGTCAACGCATCTGTGAAACAGAAAGATCCATGTGTACAAAGAGAACTACATAAGGGTCCCCGGTTTGTGTCCATTTTGACATATTATATCCAGCTATTTACAGAGTGTTCAGTGACGTGGGTACTGGTATCTCCTGGACTGGAGCACAGCTACCACTAGTCACCTCTAACTATTTGCTCCCAGCAGCTAGACAGGCCAACTTTGCAACCAGAAGAGAGACTATAACACTACGGGCCAGAATGAATCATTTCTAGTTAGAAATATTGTATACACTGCCTTTGAAAGGTGTATGCATAAATTAATCGGAAGAAACATTACCCCTCTGAAATTTTTGATAGTTACGATCTAATATTTACAGTAAGATTTTGCCTCTCTTGCAGGTTTATCTGACCAAAGGTCTGCAGCTGCAGTAAACATGTCTTTATCTCTTTTTCTGTCTTTGTCTTGCTTCCCTTCTGTCTCTCTTTCTCTCTGTCAGACATGCTAATGCTATTGATCCTTATTGGAAACAGGACAGAACCATCTACAGATAAGAAGACAATGCTTGCAGCGGCCCATAGATTTCTTCCTGGTGCTCTGAGAGGTGTGTTGCAGGCTGTATTGGAGTTCACGGGGTTCTCACAATCCGTTGTGTTACGGATTGTATTGACAGTCTCCTCCGGGCTCTGCCTAACAGTCTGTTTTTATCAAAGAGGCTGGCAAATTGTAGTGTATGAGCTAAATGTATGTGTGAGTGTGTGTGTTGAGATTTTCTTTACCTACAGATGGCATGCCGTGCATCATTTGTTGTTTTTTTTTACATGTGCATATATGAGTATGTGTGTTTGCAACAGAGGTTGTGTAATTTATTTATCTAATGTCAGGATCCTAGACAATGCAATTCCAGTGTCAAGGTTGGCAGAGATGGTTGCCATGACGATGCTGGCAAACAATCTCTCAGATCTGGTCTCTCTCCCTTTCTCTCCTCTCTAAGAGGAACGCGAGGCTTTTGGAGACTGAAGAGCAGAGAGGCGTCTTTTTTTGTTTGTTTGTTCGCCTGTAGAGTGGTGGATATTGATCAAGAATCGAACCCATGTCGCTCCGTACAGAGGCCTAATGCACTTACAAACCAAACTAGAAAGAGATGGAAAGCGAGGGAGGAAAAAAACGATGTCCAGCTACACTGTATCAGGGTAGGGAAAAAAGGAAGAGCAACTGACATGAGAAGAGAAAAGGATAGGAGTTAAATAGTAAAGAGTAAACATCCTCACACTCCATTGATTTTGTAGTGCTGTTTTCACACCAAAATTAGTGCATATATGCAAAACATGGTTAAATATGCTAAAATGACAATTAACCCTTTTTCCATTGCCAGTAGACAAGTTTGCCTTGCTGTTTTTTATCTGGGATCATGTGATCACTTCTGTGTGTATATGTGTGTGAGTGTGAGTGTGAGTGTGTGTGTGTGCATGATGCCTGGAACTACAGCTTGTCTGCAGCTGATCTTTGGTACTGCTGGATCAATCAAAAGACAACTAGATTTTGGTGGTCAAAGGTCAAGGTCACTGTAACCTTATGTCTGTCCAGTTCTTGTGAATGTGATATCTCAAGAAGGCCTTGAGAGAAATTCTTCAAACTTGACACAAATGTTCACTTGGACTCATAGACTAATCTGCCAGTTGTGGTGGTAATGCAGTAGGTGCTTAATCATCTGTTGCCCGGCGGGGATCTGTACTCTACTGAGTGCGCTCATATAGTTTTTTTCTGATGTGCACTGGAAAGCTGAAACTCAACTGATTTCTGTGCAGGAGGGCAGAGAGAAAGACGTGTTTAAATGTCTCTTTGTGTTCAGCTCTCAGTACTTTTGTCGCTTCTAACTCTCTGGTTCTGGTTCTGTGGTTTCAAGTTTAGTTCCTCTCCTGCATCACTGTTTGTACTTTCAGGTATCTGCCTTATTTTACTGTTTAATGTTCACTTTCAGCTGGATCAGCGTTGTTTTAAATTACTGCTGATTAAAGCCCAGCAGTTCCTGATTTTGCTGCTTCATAATAAAAGCTTTGGAAAATTTTGAGGGACTTCCATTGTGAAGAAATAATAGGAAATAAAATGTTAATGCTCTGTTTTACAGATACTTTACTAAAGATGAGTGCTTCATCAGTTAAATACATACCTTCAAAGAGGTGAAAACTCTGCTGTACTGGGCTGACACACCATGTTTAACTAACTCAAGTCAAGCAGCACATGTGTATGAAAAAGGCTCAAAAGAATTGCAGAAGTTACCGACGGATGCAAAAAATTAGTTTGTTTGTCCACCCAGATATCATGTTACCATCACTGACGATGTGAGCTGGAGCTGATAAATACCCATTATTTGACCTAGGACTGAATGCCAATTGTACCCTTTCCCACTGAAGACAAAAGCCAGATGTTAGTGGGTTTTTTTGTCCAGTGTAAAAGAGGCCTATGAGTGTAAAGGTGCACACAGAAAACCTGCTCATGCAATAAAGCTGTCAGATACACACATCTGGTACATGCACGTTGGTGGTTGCAAACACACGCACAATGTGAGCCCTACCTGCTCGGTGTAGGTCTGTCATGCAGGAGGGAGAGTAGTTAAGTGAAACGTGTTGAGCCCTCTCAGGTAATTACATCTCCATGCTAATGTCTAATTAGACAGCTCCGAGGGGACTCATCTGCACTGCATTAATTAATGCAGTCAATCCAGAATTCACATGCACACACTCACATACAACAGCAAATACACAGTTGCGCACATGCACACATCCCACTCCACTGACCCACATAAGACTGCAAGTGGGTACGTATGTGTTTTTGTGTGAAAGAAATCAATCAGGCCTTTACACTGTTACTACCTGTGTGATTGTCTGTGTGTGTGGTCGGGGTTCTAATATGGACTTTGACAAATAAACATAAGCTCACATACGTGTAAAGCCCTCAAATAAGGATAATTTGTTTGCTAATGCTGTCTCGGCTGTTTTGTGTCTATTTGTGTGTAAGTCAAAGAGAAGTGGGTGAATACATGAAACTGAAGGGAAAGAAAATATGATAAACAAGTATTTACCATAAATGTTCTAATACATGGTTACAGTGTAATTAATTATGGTTTCCAATAGGTCTAATTAGTCACAAGATAAATTAGGGAGATCACAAGATAACAAATTGGACAGGAAAATAGACAGGTATTGTTTTGCAATAGATTTTTGAGAGCTGAAATCATCAGTTGATTAAGCAAATAATCTTATGAACTAGTCAGGCATTTTATTGATGTCTTTTTTCAGACATTGTGAAATACTGGATAGTTTTACCTCTTCAGGCCTCCAACAACTGCTGCCACACTTTGACGTTGAGTATTGTTCAAAAAGTGTTTATACTGTACTGCTACCTCAGCTTTGATACCAGTTCATGAATGATACTTTTTTCGATACCAAATCCAGTTTAACAAAAAAAGAAATTACATTACACGTTAATGGAGGAAGCTGTTCAAAGACCTGGTGGTAAAGAAAACAAAACAAGGGTCCCTGTCTGTAGACGTATCGTAGTGTTTCTTCCCCACATGCCTCTATGATGTAACATCAGACTGCCAATCATCAGCATTATTAGATCTTGGTACAAGCATATTGCATGCCTAATGGCTTACTGACACTGATGAGATTTTCTCCTTGGACATCAAAACTTGGTATCAAATGACAAGACACTTTTCAATACTTGATAGTACTGAAGCAATTCAGACAGTGCCATAAAATGATCAATGTTCAGTATCTACTCTGTCATAGCTCTGTGATAAAAAAATTTAAAAAAAAAAGACTTGAAAATGCTGACTTTCGTTCATATGAATTAACACTTGTATTGTATAGTGATAGGGCTGGTTTGACAACCTTTTAGTAACCCTTATAGAGATAGTTGTAGATAGTATTAGGGTTGTATGAGGTACTTATTCATAGTAAGTACAGGGGGAGGAAGCTAAGTAATGTACTGTGGTTGACAAGATTGGCAGCAGAATTGTGTGACTTTGGTGTTTTTAAAGATTAGTTCCAATTCAATGAAGTTACATAATGACACTAACAAACTAACCAATCAAGGCAGCAGAAGACCACCAGCTCCCATGCTTCTGTTTTTGCTAATAGTTAGGTTGGTTTGGAGAGAGAGAAATCTATCTTATGTAACAGCGCTTTCCTGTCTGGAAAGGTAAAAAAGGTGAAAATATTCTAAATATAGCGTATGCTTAAAGTGATATTGATTTTTTTGATGGGCTTTTTTCATGTGGCTAAAATATGTTTTGCCGTTGACCCATAGCAGGGCATTGTTTAGCATCTGACACAAATACCCCTGCTGTTTTTCCAAACGGGGGGATTGCTGACTGCCAGCTACCGTAGATAATACATTGATTATGGATAAGTACCTCATACAAGCCCACTACAAAAAATTCAAACTATCCTTTTAAGGGGTACTAAAAGGTTGTTGAACCAGCCTAGTTGTTGCACAAAAAAAATCATATGAACAAATATCAGCTTCCTCATCCCTTGAAGGGGTCACAACCTAATAGCTTGTCCATTAATTGCTTTTCTTGAGTCAAAATGCATCATCTGGTCTCCATACATTACTTTCAATGAGAAAGATTTTTTGTAATAGAAAAATAACCTCTCTGTCAATGAGAGGCTTGATGACTGACTGGGAGGGATACTCTCTGCTTCAAGCACGAGCACATTTAATAAATGAGCCAGCGTGAAAAGACTCAATTATTCAGCCTCTGACACAAAATGTATTTCAACTTGCTGAGCCATCAGGACACCCCCGGTCTCCCAGTGATGCTGTTCAGTACACGACTGTGTTGGCTGGTTTGGCACAGAAATTAACTTTGACCCTTATTTCAACCCGTCACCCAGGAAGCTCCTAAGACCGCCTGACGGCACCCTGCGTTGTCTGTTTGCATGTGTCTGTGCAGTATGTGTGTGTGTGGTGATCTACTGACCCCGGGGTTGTACAGTAGTCTTGAGAGGTAACTGCGCTAATTCACTGTCCCACTGCGAACGTCTGCTGTAATTAAGGCCAACTTGTCAAATGGGCCTCTGTGTTGCCTTTTCACTCTCGTTCAGTCACTCAAACACACACGATCAGCTGTAAGCACTTATTTGCTGCAGAGTGAACGTGTGTGTGTGTTCATTTTAATTTTATCACCTTGTATTTGCAGCTTGCCCTCTCTCTCTCTCTCTCTCTCTCTCTCTCTCTCTCTCTCTCTCTCTCTCTCTCTCTCTC
>JAJHUR010089609.1:0-20742 GCA_027495735.1 Lutjanus campechanus
GGCCACATTCTTCAGCAGCCTACCATCAGAGCATAGAGGTACAGAAGCCACAGAGAATACATGTTAAGAAAGCTCTGACTCACTTTTTGTGGCTAAAAAGTCTGTCCATCTCTGACTATTGTGCTTGCCCTGCAGGCCATATGTTGCTGCAGATGATCCAGCAGCTGTGCTCTAAGCACTGGTGTGCAGTACCCCTCCTCTTCCTCTCCCAGGCTCTATCCAAACTCCCCTCAAGTCCTCTGCTGGGGATCGATGGGCTCGTTGCTCTCAGGTACCTCATCATGCTCACAGTTAGACAGACTGTGTCACAGCTGGTTATACTTGATGTGGAAACTCATTTGAATCTGTGATGTTTCACAGGGAGGTGCTGCGCTGTACCATGATCACTCATCAAGTCCTGCTGAGAGGTGCTGCTCAGTGCTTCCTGCTGAATAGTGCCCTCTGTCTCACAGATGTGGTAAGACACAAATAGTGTACATAATGCTAAAATAACAGAAACAGCTGACAATATAGTATGACAGCTCTATTGTCAACAGAATTTTGATCAAAGCTTATAATGTTTGCTTTTTTGACTCCTAGAAGTACTCAGTATATCAGTGCTTCCCAACCCTTTTGCCTTGGAGCCTGTTTACTTTTACCTAAGAAAAGCTGACCCCCCCTCCCCCCAACCCTTTCTGTTGTTTTGTCCAACCCCTGTGTTTACGTACAACACTTTAAAGTTGGTGAGGTGTGTAATTGAAATATCTCATTTCAGAGTGCAGTGGCCCTAGATGACGTTTTTAGTTTCCTGATGGATTTTCGTGCAGACGAATCACTCTGTAGAGGGACGCACATCTGGAATCAGGTATGCTGTATTTCAGACATTGAACGGAAACACTCACCCTAACATGTTCAAATGACACATTAGGGATGTTGTATAACTGACTAATTGCTGCCCTGTGTATTTGTGACATTGCTGCAGACTTGTGCCTGGCTATTGGACAGTGAAGGCCGCTTCAAGCCCAGGGTGATAGAGGGAGATTGTACTGACAGTGCCACAAAGGAAGAAACTGTAAGAGGCCATGTTCAAAGCGAGATATACACTTATCTCAGAGTCCCAGCTAGCACAGGTAACTCTGAAGTAAATAAATCTGTAGACACAGTGATTTCAGTTATACTTGTTGGAGTTGTTGTAAGTTATTCTCCCTGCTCATCAGGTCACACTGAGAGGTTGCCTGACCCTAGAGAAGCTGATAAGTTGGCCAGGGCCATTCTTCTGTGTGTGGATATGGAGAGGAATCAGCTCAGGGCAGAGATCAGCAACAACACCCTGGAGTCATTACTATCTCCACTGCTGGACACCCTGAGCAGAGTCAGCACCAATATCTACATGCCTCTGCGTAAGAGTGACAAGAGCCTGCAGCTTGTGCTCCGACTGTTCCAGCTTGCAGGAAAACCAAGCTGTCAGCATGCTGGACAGGAGCAAGGTTTGTGAAGATAACACTAACTCATTGGTATAGCTGTCCACCCTTGTGCATCTGCAGGAGGTACAGTAGGTGGACATGTGCATTCCTAAGAAATATCACCCTCATATCAGTTTATTTAATGGCTAGGCCATCTTACAAGTTGGCAAGTGATGTCCTTTTCTCCCTTTGAAAGGTATTAATGTGCTTTCTGACATTTTACAAAGCAATTCAGGAACAACATTTCAGGAAATGAGGGATTTCTGCTCTTTGGTGTCACTTTTTTCTTGCATCTTGTTGCACACGTCTTGTGTCCCCACTAAAACTTATTTTTTCATGATATCTTCATGTGCAGTGCTGTGCTTATCATACTCCATGTCATGGTTCATAGCTGTCGACTGAATCATGACCCTAAAATTGAAAGACCAATCAAACCGTGGATCTTGATAGTTGTGAGATCCCTAATCATATAGTAATTGGCTCAGGAGTGTGTGACATTCAGCTCTTGTCACTCTGCTTTTCACAGTGGATGACGTGATGGTGGCCTTGAAGAAGTTCATTTTTAAACTTGTCCATCCAGTCCAGGAGTTTATCCTGAGGCGGCTTTTTGGGGAGCTGCAGGAGGTAAACAGCAGGTCAAGCAAGTCACCATCACTCTAATTAGCATAGATGCCCCTAGTGGCTAGCTCTGACGCGTGCATGTGCTGTTTTTTTAACAGCTGTTTGATGTGGAGCGGGCAGAGCTGTATCTGTGTGTCCTGAGGCAGCTGGCGGTCATGTACAGCTCTACATCTCAGCACACATATTTCACTAAACTCATCAAGCACAGCCTTAAAGTCCTGCAAGAACCAAGCCAGCAGGTACAAAGCAAAACATTCAAGCCCCACTCACCACACATGAATTTCATAAATTAGTTTGGTTGCTTTATTAATCAACACTGATTATTTTTTCCCTCGCCAGATCCACTCTGTGTCAAACCAGGTGGCTAGTGCGGTTGCCATTGCATCTCTGGCTACAGTATGTAGTCTTATGGAGCAGGAAGTGATTGACATGGGACCAGAGACAATTTCTGTCCTAAAATCACTGAATGACTACTTTTATAGTCCAGTGTCAACTTCCCCTCAAAGTCCGTCCTCTCTGGGAAACTTCAATAAACGCCTGCAAAGGCCACAGACAGGAGATGGTTCAAGGTCAGTGAAAGTCTGTTTAGAGTACTCAGGAAGTCTTAAAATGTATGATAAAGACATTGGCCTGGCCTGATAGGGTACAATCTTTTTTTTTTTTTCTTTAGTGATGCAGGAGTGCAAGGGCCTCTGCTGCAGGACTGGGGACGCATCGCTGCCAGTTTCATGCGGGACCAGTGGATTTGTCTGAGCTTCTTGATCAAGGCTGTTGGGATTCCAGAGTCTGTAGAGATTTCCAGAGCGTCCGAGACTCTCAAGGCCGCTCTGAGCTGCGGTGTGGAGGCCCTGGCTCTGCTGCCCAGTGACCTGGTGCTGCCTGTACTCACCTTTATGGAGACAGTGCTGCCACAAGTGAGTCTCAATCTGTTTCGGTAAAATTATGTAACCTTTATTTAAATTCGAAAAATCCAACCGGCATTTACAGTTTACAATGATGTTGAGTAAACAGTGATTTAAAAGACACAATATAAAAACAAATGAAAATAATTAAATCTAAAAGAAAACAATTAAAATGAACATATAAATATTGGTCATGAAAATGAAAGATACAAAATACTAAAACAATTCAAGTGGAACAGAGACAAACAGAGACAACATGGTTGTTGATGATGGAATAGGTCGTGGCACAGAAACTAAAAGCAGATTTTCCCAGCTCAGTAAAAATTCAGGGCATTTGTAGTGCAAGTTTGATGAGGTCCAGAAGACCAAACTAACATAGATGAAATGTACAGTGACAATCTCCTAGTAATAGCCTTGTAAATAAACAAACACATATGCTTGTCTTGCCTCTGAAACAGAGAAGACTGCACAAATTTATTGTACAAGACTGTACAAGAGGCAATGTATGATCTAATGCAATCACCAGAATCCATAATAGAAGGAAATGCAGCTTCATTATCATTTTCCTATAAAACGTTGCAAAGTTAGTTCTTTTTTTATATAGAGAACTAATTTTGAGTTTGGCGATGTGATATGTGAAAGTAGATTTTTTTTGTCAATCCAAATACCAAAAGAGTAAAAACTCTTAAATGTCGAAGTGAAAACAGAGTTCTACAAAGTAATGCCAATTAATTAAAATATATAATGTAAAATAAGTGATTGCATAAATTTTCACCCCCTTTAAAGTGACTGACCCGATTCAACAGAGGTCCAGCCAATTGGTGCTTTTAGTCTCACAATTAGTGAAATGCAGATCACCTGAGTGCAGTGAATGTGTCTCAAGCGATTGTAGTAAAGACACCTGTGTCTTTACTAGATCCAGTCACTGATTCATCAGTATTCCTGGCTACAATTACACCATAAAGACAAAAGAATACTCCAAGCAACTCTGAGAAAAGGTTATTGAAAAGTATAAGTCAGGGGATGGATACAAAAAAAAAAGCCAAGCCTGATTGAGACCTGTCCACACAGATTCACTGCTGTGAATGCAGCCAAAGGTGCTTCTACTAAATACTGACTTGAAGGGGGTGAATATTTAAGCAGTCACTTATTTTACATTCTATATTTTTATTTCATTGACATTACTTTGTAGAAATCTGTTTTCACTTTGACATTATTTTTTTTTGTAAATTTCTTTGTCAAAAAAGCCAAATAATATTGATCATGATTCCATTTATAAAAGCAGTAAGAGGGGGAAACATCCAAGGGGGTGAATACTTTTTATATCCACTGTATATTTATATCTGCAGTTACAACATGAAGAATTTCTTACAAAAATAAATATAGTATCTGAGTGTGTTTCTGATGAAGTGTCTGGTTTGGTTATGTCTTGATCCCAGTTGCTACTTTCTGAGGAGGCCCTCTGTGTGGAGGCTGTGACTCTGAGTTGGGAGCTGGTGCAGGGGCTGAGCACTAATGCCCATGACTTCTGGCTCGCCCTGAAAGGCTTCATCTCCATGGCCTTCCACCATAAACTGCTCGAGCTGACAGACACTCAGGCTCCGACGCTTGTTGCCACCTTGAAACAGGTAATTAAGATCCCTACTTTCCCTTTTTTTATTCTCTTACTTTTGAAATTTTATTCATATTTTTTTCTACTTTATTCTAACCATTAATGCATTTAACTAGAGTGAAATGTGTTTTGTTTTGTTTTTTTGTTTTTTGGTTGAATTATCTATAAACTATATAGATGCAGCTGTAAAATAATGAAAAACTAATTAAAATCAGGCTGATGATTGATGATGATTTGCAGTTTTCTATTATATATGCATGTATATGTATGTTGGGGGTGTTGTGTGGTTGTTTTTAGATTGCCACTGAGCTCATGGAGCTGTCTCAGTCAAAGAGCGGAGTGTTCGGTGTGCTGCTTCAATACTGCTGTCAGACATGGCTGCCCACAGACCAAGGCAGCAGTGACACGGACAACACCGTGTTCTCGAGTGTTTTCAACCACATCAACATACTCACTGAGGCTTGTGTCTATGGACCAGTGTTCAGGAGAGATCAACGGTAACTCTCAGCAGCACTTCTCAGATTTGTTCAGTCGTTTCTCAGGACTGTTTTAACTCTTTTATCATGTCCTTTCAAAGGCTCATCCAGGATGTCCAAACATATGTGGAGCAACTGGGTGAAGAGTGTGCTGCCAATGTTGCAGTTGCAAGGTGAGCTGTAGTTCTTTGTCATGCAAGTCTGTCCTGAATGGCTGTGATTTGAACAAGTGCCACTAGAGGTCTCTCTTGCTGTGCAGATGTCTTAACAGTTGAACCACTGCTTTTATTTTCCAGTGACGACAGAGACGATCAGTTGCCCCGCACATGTGTACTGGCTTTCCTCAGCCGCCTGGATGCCTCAAATCCACAGCATCAAAGATTGATAGAGGAGCTAGTTATGGATTTGTTGAAAAAGGTAGGCTTTAGATTGGTTTGGGCCATGGGATACAGTTTACTGCCACAAACTTAATGAGAATATTTTTCCAACATAGTATGATGTGTCAAATGTATGTACAATCACACGTAAAATTATGTTATATGCTCAACTCTTCATACATCTCTTAAAAAACAAACCTCAAAAAATTTATGAAACGTTGAATTATGTTGAGTTTGCTAGAAATCATTCTTTCGAACATATGATCATTTTATTATGGCACAATCCCGCTAAACATGAAAACGTACTATTGTCCAAGCTGTAAGATCACTTTTAAAGTTTTGTGTCTCATGTATATTAATTTTTGTCTGACTTAAAAGAGCCAGAATCTGATTTGCAAACAGCACACTGTTTTGGTTTTTTTTGCACTTTCTTTATGTGTGGCAACAAATACGTAATTTGCCTTTGTACTTGGCATATGGGGATTTTTTCATTAAGCTAATAGGTTGAGCATCAGTTACAGCTAATTTAACAACATTTAACACAGTTTCCCATTATCTCCTTCTATCCCCCATCTATCCAGGATAATGAAATATCAAAGTCAAAAGTACGTTACTATAGCAACTCCCTGCAGCATCGCGTCAAAAACAGAGTATGGCAAACACTGCTGCTGTTGCTGCCCAAACTGAAAGAGGTAAGACAATTACACTCACACTTACAATGACACAGGAAATAACCACTCAGAGGACAGTAACCGTGTTTGTGTGTGTGTGTGTGTACATGCAGGAGTTTGTTGCCACTTTAGTGAACCGTGTCTTTGAAGCCGGATTCTGCAGTAACCAGGCTTCAGTCAAGTATCTGATTGAATGGATGATGATTCTGATCCTCATCCACTATCCACAACACATGGACACCTTCTGGGCCTGCTTCAACATGGTGAACTACCACCCTAGACACATACCTACTAGGAAATACTGTACTATGAGAGATATAGTTCTATTATTGACCAATGTCTGTGTTTTCTGCACAGGATCATGAAAAGACCAAGACAAGCAGCTGCACCTTCCTGTCTGTCCTGGTACATTTCAATGTCATCATTCCTAATCTTAAGGACGAGGTAAAGCCTTTGATGTTTATTCTCCACTCAGACACCATCCGTCTTGCATCACCTCTCAGTATCTACAAGATCTCTCTCACTCTCACTCTCACTCACTCTCTCTCTCTGTTTAAGACCATGCAGCTGCGTAAAGCGCTGGACATCATCCTGCAGTGGTGTTTCAATCATAACTTCAGCGTACGCCTCTATGCCTTACTGGCCCTAAAGAGGGTGTGGAACTTGGCTGAGGTCCGGGCAGAAGAAGGTGCAGATGGATTTGGAGGGCTGTCCACTGTGATCAAGGCCTGTCTGAACCAGGCTGAGGCCATGCAGAGCACTGGGTGAGAGCAGAACAGCTACAGCAATTACAAAAAGTTTTCTATTGCCACTTTCAGCTATGCTGAGTCAAATTATGATTATGATTTGCATTTCCACTTTTAACACACCAAGCTGTGCCAAGTAGTCCCTGAGATTGAATTTGTCCAGAGTAAGGCCAAAGCCAACCTTGAATGGCCTCTAAGCAGGTTGCAGTGGCATCTTGTCAACTAAGCTGATGACCTCCCTTTTTCTCCTTCAACCAAGCATGTGTTAGGAGGAACAACTATGAATCAAGAGTGAACTCATGTCTGTGCAGGAACTTGTACTTTGTAGCTTATAACTGAATCTCTGTGGGTTGAAGTTTAGTTTCTCTCCTGTGCTGCTGTTTTTGTGTTCAGATATTTTCTGTTTTACTGCTTCATATTCGCTTTCAGCTGTGAAGAAATTAAGTTACTGTTGATGAAAACATTTCTGATTTTTATATCAAAACACCAGACTTTTATTGTGAAAAATGTATAGGAAATTAAATGTTTGTTCGACATTTTACAGCTGTTCTTCTCAAGCTAAACTTGTCTTCAGTTAAAAAACACACCTTCAAGCGGTTAACCCTGTAGTAATGGAAGTGCAAATCTTATCTGTGCTTGGCTGATTTACCAAGTCAAACCAAGTCAAGCCAGGGCAACACATGTGTATGGAAAAGGGTTATTAGTTGTAGTATGTAAAATGTATTTATCTGGGTTTGTATTTGCTGTCTACCCATTTAGAAATGCCAACAAGAACTGGATGAGGATTCAGGAGCATTTCTTCTTCGGTGCCTTTCATCCCATCAGGGACTACAGTGCTGAGGTGTGGTAGTATGTTTCTGTTGGATGGATGAAGCCTGTTACAATACAGTTAACACTGTGTGATTACATACTTTTTTATTTTTCTTTCCTAGACCATATTTTATACTTTTCCCAGTCTGTCAGAGTTGGCTGATGATGAGTGGATTCCACCCTGGAAGTTTGAGAAACTGCTGTGTTTCTCTGAGAGTCCATCTTTTCCTTTGAGAAATACTGACCCCGACCTCAGCCAGCTCCAGCCTGGTGACTGGATCCAGCAAGACAAAGGTACAGAAGCAAAAAAGTCCCAAGCACACAAAGTATGAACAAAGTATGTGTATCTTTTCAGCATGAGAGTCTAAAATTATCGCTAAATACTTCACCTGTGTTTTTTATTCAGCCTTTTATTGAAACGTTCAGTGAATCTGTTGCTGGTAGCTTTTTAATGAAAAAGCAGACAGACTTTGTTTTTTTAGTGTCAAACAGGAGGCATCAAGCCAAGCTGATTATTTTTCTAGGTTTTTGGTTAGCTAGTATTAATGCTTTTGACAGCTTTACTTTGATTGAGTGTACATGGGTGTCGTATCCCTCAGGTGAACAGAATAAGGAGGACCGCTGGGCCGAGGTACAGAAGAAGATCACTCCCTGGAGGTTGGGGATCCAGGAGCAGGAGCCTGAACTTCAGCTGGTTCCACAACAGAGGGCCGCTCGACTGGGCAAACTGCATGGCTCCCTGCTGGTGGTAGCCTCGCTTATTGACAAGCCCACCAATTTAGGAGGTGGGGGGAGCAGCACAACAAACTAATAATTTGCTTCACTTTTTGGGCAAGAAATAACAGTCAAATGTCAATGAATTCTCCTCGATTTAATATTAGAGTCTTGTTTGGTTTCACGATGACAATCCTGGCAGAGAGGTCAAACACAGCTGCCACTAAAACCAATTGCTTCGGCCGGCTTATCAGAGTTTAGACAGGGAATGCCAAGCGTTCACCACAGACACTCCTATTTTATGTTCTGCGCAAGTGTACTCCAATGCTTTTGTGTCAGATGATAAGAGGGTGAATCGATCAGAATTTGTTTATAGAGGAAAAGACCCATTTTCAAAACCAATATTGAAACTGGGTGATATAAGCAAGAACATTAGCTGTTCTGTAAATGTTTTACCTGAAATCACCTTCTCATTGCCATTACAGATATAGCTTTTTATATCTCTGTGCCACTGATGTTAGTTGTTTTATGCTGAGTCATGTCAGTCATAGATTGTGTGAAAAGAACAGTACCCTTCCTCCCTTTAAATGTCATGGAGCTGACATCATAGCAATTTAAAGATAATATTTAGATAGATGACACTTTGTACTCATTCGTTTCCTTGTTGTTGTGCTAGGTTTGTGCAGGACCTGTGAGATCTTTGGTGCCAGCGCTCTGGTTCTGGACAGTCTCCGCCATGTCAGCGACAAGCACTTTCAGTCCCTGAGTGTCTCGTCTGAGCTGTGGCTTCCTCTGTTAGAGGTGAAGTGCACAAAATGATGTAACATTTCACTCGACTCTATCTTGAAGAGAGCTTTTCACAGTGGGCTAGTGACCTGAAAAAAAAAGCGTGATATGTGACCTGATTAGCTTTGGGTTAAAATGACCTCAGTCAAGAGCAGCAGCCAGAATGATTGAATGTTGTAGCAGTAAGCTGTAGTCCTTCTAATGGCTTTCTGCTCATCTGTGACCAAGAAAACTGTTGCATCCTTCTTGAGATTCCAAGAAAATCATTTTTCAATCTGATGGTTTCAATAACTCAGTTGTTGTGAAGCGTGCCGTGGTGGTCATTTTAGAACATTTCTGTTTCATCTTAAAGATATTAAGCCTTAAACAGGTACATGCCCATTCCACTAGAGCTTCAACCAAGCTCTTTCTTTTCCCCCCAGTTTTGAGATTTTTTGCTCTAGTATCATAATTTCTAGGGATGTAACAATATATTTAATATTGTGATACCTCATTTAAATCATGATTTTAAAAAAAATGTCTGTTTGTGTTTGTTTGTTTTGGATTATGGCATACCATAATATTTTTGTGTGTGATAAAGTACTTGCTGTTCACCTTTTTAAATATATATTGACTGCTTTGTCTCACCTTGTTTGATATGAAACATTCATTTCTATCATTTTACAAGATTACAAACTATCTGTCCATCAGGTGAAGCCAATGGAGATCACTGACTTCCTGCAGCTAAAGAAGAGTGAAGGGTACTGCATTGTTGGAGTGGAGCAGACAGCCAACAGTCAAAACCTCCAGGACTACCAGTTCCCCGAGAAGACCCTGCTCCTTCTGGGGTATGACAGCATTAAAAATTCAGTCTCACAGTCAACTTAGGTCAGAGCACAAAAAGGCCTTTTCTTTCCATCGATGTGTTAATCTACAGACTACCAGCTATGCATATAAAGCATGCAGGCTTCTGCCTCCCCTTGCAACTCTCATATAGCTAAAGGCGCTAGCTGACGAGGCTATTTAATGTTATCTCACTGGTTTAGTGTGTGTCCCCACAGGGCCTGTGCCTCTCCTCTCCATGGTGTACCTGTCGGGGCATGCTGGCCTGTAATTGTGTCTCCCTGAGGAGGAGCGCAGAGGAAATAAATTACACAAACCAATACGAGCAGTGTGATGACAGCAGCAAAAAAACCCTTCATCTCATGTAGTTTGAGACATGATGCTGGCCTGTGGCTTCCATCAGTTGGGTCAACAGGACACAAAAATCATCTCATTAAACCAATTGCAGCTAGTCAGAACTATAATTACAAGCTGGTGCAGTTTGCGACAGTAGTTGTATGATTCATTCTCCGCACTAAACTGCAGTTATGCGGCTGGCCTGGCAGAGAGAGGGAGAGATTAATATTTATCACGACGTCTGTGTAGGTGTCCTGTTTTGTTTTTCACCCGTTCAGTGACAAGAGGTGTGAGCAGCACTGTTAACTTAAACACCCCGTGCGTGAGCTGAATCTTGAGTGCTTTCACAGCTGCGCTCCCCCTGCACAGCACGGCCCAGCTCTGATCTCTCATCAGGTTGCTATTATCTCACCCAGTTGTACTCAGGATAAGTGTAGCTCATCAAATCATGCTTTCTTACTGTGTGCCAATCTCTGTAGACCCACTGAATGCCAAACTCATTACCTCTTTATGTTTGCTTTGCATGGGCCCATATTTCTGGATCTCAGTATATACTCAGTTGATTACAGTTTGAATTGCTCTTGGACTTGAGCACATGAGTCATCTGTGTAAAAAAGTCTTTTCATGATAATTGCAAGGACTTGAGAAAATGAAGGATTAACTTGGCTGCTCATGGTAAGGGTTCTTAAATTAAATCATCTGCATAGGATCATTAGGCCAAATGAAAGTGTAAATTAAAAACATCCAGTCACAAAAAATGTTGATTGGGGTGTACAGTATATGATACACATCAGAATTAGACTGAAAAACAGATGGTCTGGTGTTTATATATCACACATCACAAAGTCAGTGTTGCCTTATTGCTCACATGGTGGACGTTCCAGTGTAAGTCACGTCAGTGGAATTTATTTTCCAACAGTGACTGTAATTAATTTACAAAACACAGTAGCGTATAAAAAATGTCCCCAATGCTATTGAAAAGACATGATGAGTAACCTGTTTTAGGCATGAAAAGGATCAAATGTAAAGGAATAATTACATGTTTTGGAAAACACGTGTTGTCGTCCTTTTGCAGGTAGTAAGATGAAGTTTGATACCACTCATGATGAACATGTATCTAGAGTCGGCAGCTGTTAGTTTAGCTTAGCAGAAAGGCTGGAAATGGGGGGAAACAGCTAGCTCTGTCCACAGTACTTCTACAAACACTTCTAAAGTTCTTGAAGTAACGCGTTATATCTTGTTTATTTAAACCTTACAAAGTAGGGCCTGACTGACACTGGATTTTTGGGACCGATACCAATAAGGCGGAAAAAATTATATATTACCCAATATTCTTTAGAGAGGAAATAATATATAGAATAGATACACATAGTATTTGATGAGGGTGGGTAACACTTGTGACAAAGATATGTAATGGTGGTAGGATATTTTATAGTTTCACAATAAACTTTATTGTCCAGAATGATATCAGGGCACTGTAACAGCACGGTATAAACGGTATAAATAACAAAAACACAAATGGAACAAAATGTATCAGAAATGAAGAAAAACATTAAAATATGCATAAAATTCTGCCCTTAAAGGTTATAAATAAAAACAATCTGCATGCATCTACATGCTTAAATGTATACTATATTGTATATTTTCCCACTTTTTTATATGCTCTACTTTATACTTTACCTTATATTTTTACTTCATGTCACTCTATAGTATATCGTTTTTTTTCTCTTTCCTCTTCTTATAGCAATGAACGAGAAGGTATTCCTGCCAATTTGCTCCAAATGTTGGATGTGTGTGTTGAGATCCCTCAACAAGGGGTCATCCGTTCACTCAATGTGCATGTGAGCGCTGCTCTGCTGATTTGGGAATATACACGGCAACACCTGACCTCTGGCTCAGCTGAAGTCGTCTCAAGACGCAACTGAAGAGGAAACCTGCAGTGCAGCTCCATGGACGTGACATCTAACCTCCAGACGTCGACCTTTCTTGCTCCTCTCTGGCACCAAGTATGAAGAGCATCTTGGGGGACTTTGAATGAAAATGTGTAGATGTGCAGTTGAGCGCTGCCCTGCTGATTTGGGAATACATACGGCAACACTTGACCTCTTGCGCAGCTGAAGTCGCTTCAAAGCGTAGCTGAAGAAGAAACCAGCAGTGCAACCCTATGGACATGGCATCTGACCTCCAGACATCGACCTGTTTTGCCCCTCTATGAAAAGCATGAAAAGCGTCTTAAGGGACTTTGAGCTGTGTAGATGCTCAGCACAGTTCATGTCAGGACCTTTAAGGATTTTCATGTTCTGACTGAATATAACTCCATCCTATCAGGATACATCCTATTATGTGGACAACAGTCATCAGTATTTTTTCCGTGCCTTAATGAGAGTAATCAATAGAGATCGGCTCTGGTTATTGCATCTAAATATTCCACCAGGCATGCTGCTATATTAATGGAGGCGATCTCTGTGTCGGCAGAGCAGAGGCATAAATGAAAATTTTCCCCTTTGAGGAGAAGTGTCTTGTTTATGTTGGCAATTAGTTTTTGCCTCAGCGCACCAGGACTGGACTATAATGCCCATACCCAGGAAATTATTAGGCTTATATCTAATATGTAAATGCTGCTTTTGTTTATAGGCATCATTTTCTGGGTTTTCCTAATGTTTTTATTGCAATTTATTATTTTAAATTGTTGATTCTTTTTTTCTGATACAGCTGAATAAATAAATAAAACTTTATTAAACCATTTTATGTGGAAACATTTTTTTTTTCTTATTTGTGGTGAGAGAATGCATCAGCATATGTGCAAAAGACATCCAGGCAGCCTCCAAAACATCTGCAATGCAATTACATCTGCAGTGGCTTATTTTCAGAACTGGCTGTCTCTTGTTGAATCCCAAAAAACTGTATGATGTTTACAAGACAACCAGTAGAAGGGATTCATTCTAATGTCCCTGTAAGGGGAGGAGCTTAACATTGTAAATGAATTCAGGTATCTTGGGGTCACATTGGACTCTACATTAACATTTAAAAGTCATGTGAAAAAGGTGTCAAACACTGTAAAATTTAATGTACAAAATCTCACAAATTAGGCCATGTCTCACAGTTAATGCTGCCTGGATGTGTTTTTTACTTTACGATTTTTTTGACACATCAAATATTGTTTTACTAACTGGTCGCTCATAAACCCACAGAATCACTTTTCAAGAAAGCCCTAAAATCTAAAACCACTTTTATTTCATTATTGTAACATTTTGGAAAAACATAACTTGTTGATGTTTAAGAGTTTAAAATAGTTTAAATATGCTATGTTGTGCAGAATTTGCATTGGCTGTCTCCACCTCCTCTCAATGAATTAGTTGAACAGAAGGCTGACAGTGGGACCATTTGGACCAGGGCCACCACTAGACGGGACTGACCAGACTGTATATAGAAATGGACAACATGAGAGCCCCCTAAAAGTGAAGCTGAAGCATCTCTATCACCCTCTGGTGGCTGGCTGCAGCACAGGTCATAAATCCTGCTGCCCCAATATTAGTAGGTAGGCCAAAATAAAATATCAAACTATACATTAAATACACTCTATGAAGTCCAGTTGCCTACAACAAACCTTGCTACGTATACATTAAATACATTTTTCTCAAAGATGTTTTTTGTCATTTGAGGTAGTTTTTATCACACTGATGTTCTTTCAAGTGTTCGTTTTTCCTGATCAGTTTGATTTTAATTAGTTATTTGATGCTATTATTGGCAGATGACCTCTGCTCACGATTAGGTCAGCCAGTCATGAGGGCGGGAACTGAAAAGCATAGCTACAAGGCTGGTTACTTCTGTGTAGATGAAGGCACTAGTATCCAGGATATTTTGGCTTTAGTATTATACAATTGGAGGAGGTGGAACATGGAACCGCACCGTTGTGACTCAGGCACCTAATTTGGGGCAGTTCTTAGCATTTCCACCAAAAAATAATGATTGATTTGGATCCTGAAAAGTTGGAACCTGGACTCTTTATCAGGATCTTGAACTTGAACTTGAAATTAGAATGGCCTACCTCTTACAACAAGAGAGTGCCCCTCATATTAAAATCCATCTCAAACAATGGTTTAAGCAAACAAAAACTGTGATCACCTGTAACTTGACACGTTGCACATTGAATTTAGTCTTCTTAGCTGTGTTTTGTGTGTTTGTATTTGAATCGTCATTTATAATGTCTCTATTTTTTGTTAGGGATTACAGATGAAAATTAACATTATGTTAACAATATTACATGATGTTTTACATCTTGTATTTTTATACTTAAATACTTTATACGTGCGCTGTAACACAGAAACGCTGAAGGGGTTAACCAAGGTGCAGCAGGTGCCCGTGCGTCCTCCTCCCTCCCTCCCTCAAACAGTAAAGGAGTTGGTTCACCTGGAGACCATCCGACCAGAGGGGGAGCAGATGGAGTACCTTTGATCACACTAATTTCTTTTTCCGTTAAGTCACGCTAGTTCAGGGCTCATCATGGGAGGGTAGCGGCCTTTGGAGCGGGACATGGAGGACCTGGGTGGTTCCTGGTCGTCCCTGCGGACGGCAGCGGCGGTCAACGCGAGCCGGACAGAGGGCGCAGGGCTCGGTGTGTCCAGGCGGGCCCAGCTGCTCCTGGAGATCCTCATGGTGCTGATGTGTCTGGGCGCTGTGACAGGTACACAATTACCTGTTTTGTTTTTTTGTTTTTTTGTTTTTTTATTAAGGCATCAATAAAACCTAACTCGTTCTAATTCTAATTCCTACTGTTTTCTGCGGATGTAGCCTTAATATTTAATAAGGAGCGAATCCACACTGTTAATCAAAAGCATTGTACAAAATCAAAAGCATCTACGATATATTTCCATTTCCACATTATTAACCCTCATCCTACCCCCAGCAATAAACTACTTTAAGAAACAATCTTTATAACAAAATGTTAAATTCACAAAACATTATTAGTTATGTAATTAATGTCATCTGGATATTGCTTCAAAATTACTGACAGAGTGCTCCTACCCCCTTGATAGAGTGATACTTTAAATCAGGACCCATGGCAAATATGAACTCAAGTAGAGCTGCAACAATTACTTAATTATGAAATGATTGTTAAATGATTTGGCAACTATTTTGCTAATCAATTTATCCGTTTGAGTATTTTTTTAAGAGGAAAAGTGAACATTCTCTGATTTAAGCATCTTAAATGTGAATAGTTTCTGGTTTCTTTCCTCTTCTATGACAGTAAATTGAATATCTTTTTTGTTTTGAGTAAAGCAAGACATTTGTGGACATCATCAGTCCAAGATCATTTGTGATCTTGGACTCATTTTTCACCATTTTTTGACATTTTATACACCAAATAATTAATCAATTAATTGAGAAAATAATCAACAGATTCATCAACCATGAAAATAATGCATTGCAGCCTAAATTCAAACAATAAATAGTTCCAGCTATTAAAACTGTATAGGTGGAATTGGGTGCTTTTGACTAGGACCCCCAATACATAGGTACATACAACAACTTTTTTAATGCTTAAATCATTTACTGTCTTACTGATAAGTCATTCAATCGATTAATAAGAACAATCTTCAGGTTGTCAGCTTGACTAGTGGTAATCCTCCTTAAGTTCTTTAGTTCCTCAAAGACCATTTGACCTCTGACCTTTTGGAAAAGAGCTGCAAAGCATCTGGACTAACATCAATTTATTAACAACCTATTTCAAACTTGCAAACTTGATGAAATGTTGTGAAACATTTTTTTTTATCAAAGACTTATTTAACATTTGAAACTAAAACTATGTTTAATTGAAGATTAGACACAAGCCACATTATTAATGTCTTACAACTGCAGACTTGAGTAGAAATTAGTGGTAGTTAATTAGTACATTGATAATATTTGTAACTGCCACACTGGCTTGTTAAATACTTATCCATGCACTTTTATTAATTATTAGAAAAAATAACTATTATTATTATAAATAATGGAAACACTGTGGAAAGACAGCTGTTGAACTTGTAATTTATCAATGCTTTTAGAACTACCAACAAAATCTTACTCACATATATTGTGTTTTGGTGGTGGCAACAATATCAGATTTCAGTACCTGAATAAATCAATTTCTAATTATTTGCATTGTATCTTAAAAGTAAACAGAGCCTGCGCTTGCATGACTGCTCAATTAATTCACAATCAGGGCACAGCATTCTGCAGTTCTATATAGTACGATATCAACATCTCAAAATAGAAGTTATTTTCATGTTTGTTTGTTTTTTCCTGCTATTCGTCACTATTTGGATCAAATTCAGACTCTGAATTCAGGTATTAAATCACAGGTGTGCAGCAGTGTAGATTTTTGCCTCTGTTGCCAGGTTACCAATGGAAAAATTGGCTGCCTGGTTCAGAATCCAACCTGATCTGACCTGTGTCACTGTGTGTGTTTCTGTATTTCTGTGTAGGCAATATTCTTGTCATTGTGATTGTGGCTGCAAACAAGACTTTCCACTCAGTGACGTCAGTGCTGATCATGAACCTGGCCGTCAGTGACCTTCTGGTGGGCGTTGGAGTGATGCCTTTTGTTGCTTTGTCCATCATGAACCGTGGATGGGTGGACTGCACTGTACGTTACCTCTGTCTGGTACTCTACAATGCTTTACAGCCATGTAACATCACTAACACATTTTTTTCTTTTGATCCAGTGGATTTGATGAAATTGTGTCTCTCTCCTGTCTGGCAGGACCTCTGTTTGTACGTGGGTTACACCTCCTCTGTGTACTGCACAGCTTCTGTGCTGACTTTAGCTGCTATTGCCCTGGACCGCTACCACTCCATCATGGACTGCCTGCGCTATGACTCCCGCTGCACTCTTTGGAGGACCTGCACCGTGGTCCTGTGGATCTGGTTGCAGGCTCTGGCCACCAGCTGCCCTCCCCTGCTGGGCTGGAGCTCGGTCAGCTATGTGGATCCCATGTACAGCTGTGCAGTCAACTGGGCCAGCAGCCCCAGCTACACGGCTTTCATGGCTGCCCTCTCCTACCTCATACCTGCAGTGGTCATCCTCTTCTGCTATGTGAACATCGTCAAGGTGGCCCGCAGCCATGCCAGGAGGATTCACACGCTGGAGGACTCTGTCCAGCGCAGCAGGAATCCAAACTCTACCTTCACTCCAGGTGGTTCATCTCACCAGCACTGTGGGAGCGTCCACGGCCCCTCGAGACTGATCTATCATGTGAGTGGACAGTTTGTGTCTGAGGTCAGTAGAGAAGAGGGGAGTTATATGAGCCCTGCTCTCCCTGATTCTACCACAGAGCAGACTAACCCTACATCCAGACGTTTCTTCTCCTTCCTGGCTCAGAGCGCTTCCCACCCACCCCTGCAGAACTCCCAGCAGCACCATACCCACCATGGGGTGGTGCGTCTCTTCCTGGTCATCTCAGCCTTCTTCCTCTGCTGGACACCTTACATAGGTGTGGCTCTGGTTCAGGCCACAGAAACTGCAATCTCACGCCAGTCCAGCCTCGTCCCATCCTCTGCTGTTACCTTTTCGTACTGGCTGGTGTTGCTGAACTCTGACATCAATCCTCTACTGTACGCTCTGCTGAGCAAGCGTTTCCAGGGCGCTCTTCAGGGACTGAGGCAAAAAATAAGAGCACGCCTGGGGAGTGTGGTGGGCAGGGCAGGGGAGGGCAGGACAGAGGGGGATGACGGCAGGAGCAGCGACCCCTGCGCTCTGACCAATGCCCGTCCTAGTCCGCCTTCCAGCTCTGAGACCTCAACCTGTGAGGACACCAAGTATTCCTCCTCCATTTTTACTGTCAGCACTGAC
This sequence comes from Lutjanus campechanus, assembly GCA_027495735.1. Taxonomy (NCBI): domain Eukaryota; kingdom Metazoa; phylum Chordata; class Actinopteri; order Lutjaniformes; family Lutjanidae; genus Lutjanus; species Lutjanus campechanus. Next base: position 18,147 of record JAJHUR010089609.1, read on the forward strand.
TTCAAACATAATTCTGAGGAGCATCTATGCAAAATGTGTCATCATGACAATACCTCCTCGTCCTGCTCTGTGTGGCAAGATGCTGGTGGGGATAGGAGGATGGACTGCCTGCCTGTCCCCTCTCGGCCACAAGAGGGAGGCAGACTACCTTTCTCTGCTCTAACCAAGGAGCGGCAGGCCACTTTCTTCTATGGCCAAATAACAGTGACAGTAGAACATGATGTCTGTTAGTTATCACAAAAATTCTCACCCGTGGTATTCAAACTAGGACCGCAACTAACTATTAGTCGCTCTTTATTTTACAGTAGACAAATAAAATGTAACAAGCCGTATTTTGTATCAAATTAGTCAAAAACTGGAAATAGTGCTCTTTATTAGACAATTTAGACCCTTATCAGACTTTATCAGAGGGTAATTAGGGACACAAAACTGTGCTATAAGCTAAAGTGAAATCGCATATCTGCTACTTCCCCTTTCCCCAGAGAAATATATAGCTTGGCTGCTCTCCCACCTGTATGGGACTGCCAAAGAAGGTGTCTCTCAAGCAGCAGATATGTCTTTTCAATTTAGTTTAAAGTACAGTTCTGTTGTTATGTTTCCCTAGAGTCTAATACTGTCTAATTAAGAACATATTATTCCTATTTTTTGTCTAATTTAATACAAATTACAGCTTATTACATTGCATTAGTGTACTGTAAAATAAAATGTGAACCAGTTATGTTCATTGTCGAGTAGCTGATTATTTTCTCAATTAATTAATTAATCATTTGGTCAATAAAATTACAGAAAATATTGTAAAAAATGTCATCACAATTTCCTAAAGCTCAAGTTTCCATATTCATTGTGCATGTTTTGTCCAATCAGTGGTACAAAACCAAAATATATTTACTTTAATATCATAGACATCAGCAAATATTCATATTTGAGTAGCTGGAATCAGTGATTTTTGGCCATTTTTACTAATAAAAATGACTTAAACAGTCATGAAAATAGTTGATAAATTTTCTGCCAGTCAAGTTAATTGATTAAAAGATCAATTCAGCTGTAAAAATAACATGGCATTTTCAAATGTCTTGTGTTGTCTGATCAGCATGCGAAAATATTCAGTCTACTCTCATAAAAGACAAAGAAAAGTAGCAAGTCATTACATGTGAGACGCTTAAACTGGCAAATTTCTTTTGTTGCATTTTTTGCTTTAAATCTGATCATTTAAAAATTAAAAGATGATCAAAATAGCTGCAGATTCATTTTATATTGATCAGTTAATCAACTAATCATTTCCGCTCTAGCTGTCATGTTGTCTGCGGCTATTTCCAATTATCAGTAATTGCGAAGCACTTCAATACTGAGGAAAAAACAAACCTGGACAAGGAAATGTATTGAAAAGAAATCTTTTATATAGTACATGTGATTACACTTGAAGACACCCAACAGTAGATCTAATAAACCCATCATTTATTCACACTCTAAATATTTCTTCCTCAAATGTGATAATCATATGTTGCATCTCAGTGTAAAAATCATCATTCCTTACAAAGGTTTACATTTATGTCTAGCAATAATTCCAGAGGAATACAATATTATTATTTATTGTCATAGATAATGACAATGGGAAACAGTGCTATTGTACTCTATTGCAAAACAAAGAAAAGGCAGTGAAGTGGACTTGTCAGCTGTATCTGCTCATACAGTATGTGCATGCTTGTCCTGCAGAAGTCACTCACTGTCCCCTCAAGGTTAGTAAGCAACCAAATGCAAAAATATAAAAAGTCCTGTACGATGCGTCAAGAGTTTGTTCCAAAAAAATGCAACTCGGTCAGATGAGTACAAGAAGGAAAGTATTAAAGAGTCTCTCTGCAGCAGTCTGTGGTGGCACTGTAAAAAACAGATAGCACGTAGCGAGCATGTGTGGTCGAGTGATGTTCATACATTCACAACAAGGCAGAGTTTCCACCAGTCGCTTCACAAGGCGCGTGCCTCATTTGCTCTCAGGTTCATCTCGGTTGTTAACTTGCCTTAGAAATGTGATTCATGAAAACGGATACAGTAAGACAGTTTCACGAAGAGCAGAGGTGGACAAATGCGAGCCATTCTCATGTGTCAACACACCTCTCCTAAAGCCACAGTGAGACAGTTTCCATCTACTGTCTGTCATTTTCTTCTGGAAATAAAAACGAACAATTTAAAGGGACAGTTCCACAAAAATACACATCTTTCATCTTACCTGTAGTGCTGTTCATCCATCTAGATTGTTTTGGTGTAAGTTGCAGAGAGATATCTGGATATTTTGGCCATAGAGGTGCCTGACATCTCTCTAATAAAATGGAACTAGATGGTACTAGGTGCTCAAAAACAAAAACATCAGAAAAACTCAACAGCAAAGTCTCTTTCCAGAAATCATGACCATCCACAGACCTTGTTTTGAGCAGTTTCATGTGACTACTTTTTTCTATTACAGAGGAAATCGTACCTGTATAATCATTCTAAACAACATGGATCATCCACTGCATAACACCTTGATGGACCAAAGAAATAATGGTGGTGGAAGGCTCCTCTCTCTTCGTTGTAGGACAGAGAGATACAGAAGATCTTTCAT